>JACXGJ010000403.1:0-130184 GCA_016801105.1 Esox niger
TGGGTAACAGGGGGAGTCAGGTGTGGTGGGTGGGTAACAGGGGGAGTCGGGAGTGGTGAGTGGGTAACAAGTAGAGTCAGGGGTGGTGAGTGGGTAACAAGTAGAGTCAGGGGTGGTGAGTGGGTAACATGGGGACTCAACTAAACATTAAAATAGTCCCAAGACCCATACTATTAATTACATACCTTGTGTTAATGTTTAGTTTTCCATAAATAAATAAAAAATAATTAAATAATGTCATTTCATTGCAGACTACATTCATTCTCTGATGGGTGGGTAACAGGTAGAGTCAGGGGTGGTGGGTAACAGGTAGAGTCAGGGGTGGTGGGTAACAGGTGGAGGCAGGGGTGGTCGGTGGGTAACAGGTAGAGTCAGGGGTGGGGGGTAACAGGTAGAGTCAGGGGTGGTGGGTAACAGGTAGAGTCAGGGGTGGTGGGTAACAGGTAGAGTCAGGGGTGGTGGGTAACAGGTAGAGTCAGGGGTGGAGGGTAACAGGTAGAGTCAGGGGTGGTGGGTAACAGGTAGAGTCAGGGGTGGTGGGTAACAGGTAGAGTCAGGGGTGGTGGGTAACAGGTAGAGTCAGGGGTGGAGGGTAACAGGTAGAGTCAGGGGTGGAGGGTAACAGGTAGAGTCAGGGGTGGTGGGTAACACGTAGAGTCAGGGGTGGTGGGTGGGTAATAGTCCATATTCAATAGTCCGTATGAAATCTGATACAGTGATAGGAATGTTTCCAGGTGTCAGCTGAAATCGCTGACCAATGACCGCTCGGGGTTCCTTTCTGAACTGGCTAAGCACATTTCAGATAAAAGTAAAAGTAGCTTTCATTGAATCTGGTAGCATTAACAACTGTGTCTCGAATGCAGTCATAAATGATGAATTAATTCACTGCCCACTGGGTAAATGACGTGCATGGAGGAAGTCTTTTTAAAGATTAGAGCTGTTTTCAGAAATTGCCTGTTCTTTTAGTCTACATTGTTTCCATGGCAACAACACATGGAAACACTGTATATAACCACCACTTCAGCGTGTCACAGAAGCAACCCTCCATCAGAATGTGGGCAATGAATTCGTGCCGCTGACCTAAACTAGATTGAAGGGCATGTTCTTGGAGTGAAGCTTTCATTCATGGTGTTTTCCTTTCCCCAGAGAGTCACCGGATGTATTCTGTCCAATGTGAACACACCATCCAGTACTCCAGTGATCGGCCAGCCACGGAATGACACTCAGACCGCCATTTATCAGAACCACAACACGAATAACAACAAGCCTACGGCCAGTTAGTGATGTTCTCCATTACTCAGAATAGTCTTCCAGGTCACATTAATGCCATCCACATTAGGTTGAGAATGGATGTCTGCCCAGAACCTGCAATACAACCCTGTTTCCAAAAGAGTTCATTGTTTATAACATAAAGAAAACCAGAATGCAATGATGTGCAAATCATTTTAACCCCATACTGAATAGCAAATAGTACAAAGACAACATATCAAATGTTGAAACTGAGAAATGTTATTGTTTCTTGAAACATATATGCCCACTTTTAATTGGCTGCCAGCAACACGTTTAAAAAAAGCTGGGCCAGGGAAAACACTAACTGTAAAAGTTGTGAAATGCAAAAAAAAACATGTGGAACTTCTCACAACTAATTAGGTTTATTGGCAACAGGTCAGTAACATGATTGGGCATAAAAAGAACATTCCAGAGGATGAGTTTTTCAGAAGTAAAGATGGGGAGGGGTTAACCACTCTGTGAAAGACTGCGTAGGCAAATACTGCAACAATTTAAGAATAACATAAAATTGCAATGAGTTTGGGATTCTTATCATCTACAGTGCATAATATTATTAAAAGATTCAGAGAATCTGAAGAAATCAATGAAAACTGCTATTGGATGGCCATGATTTTTGGGACTTCAGGAAGCACAGTATTAAAAACAGACACGATACTGTAGTGGGCTTAGGAACACTTCCAAAAACCATTGTCTGTGAACAAAGTACGTCGCTGTATCCACAAATGCACCATTAATGCTGAACAATATATATAGGTTTTAGAGCAACATATGCTGCCATCCAGATGATAACTCTTTCAGGAAAGGCTTTACTTATTTCAGCAAGACAATGCCAAACCACATTCTGCATATATTACAACAGCATGGCTTGTAGTAAAAGAGCCTGGGTGCTAAACTGGCTTGACTGCAGTCCACATCTGTCACCCATTGAAACATTTGGCACATCATGAAATAAAAAATAATTATTTAAAGAATAGGTGATGCAGCACAGTGGTAAACTTTTTTTTTAAATGTGTTACTGGCATCAAATTCAAAATGAGCATGTACTGTATTTTTCCAAGAACAATAGCATTTATTTTTCATAATTTGATCTGTTGTCTTTGTACTATTTCCAATTGCAAAATTACACATAGGGAAGAAATGATTTGTACATCATTGCATTCTGTTTTTATTTGCATTTTAAACGCCGTCCTGGAAACAAGGTTGTAAAATTTGTAATTTAAAAAGAAATGTTTGTCCTTTGCCAATACTTGTCATTATTTGCTCTTCAAATTGTAGTTTCTCAATGAAAACATCTACAACTACAATGTCTGATGTTTCCTTCCTTATGCCTCAACAGTTAAGCTGTGGGGGAAGATGAGTGAGAGCTTGGGCAAAATTTGTTGTGTTCGCCCCCACATTGACCGGTTCACATTTGTGGGTAAGTTGTAGGTTACAAAAGCAACTTCCTGAAAAACTTACCACTGAAAAATGTCACTTTACTATCAATAAAATAACATTGTCTTTTATCTGAAAAGATGAAAATGCCAACCTTGGTACTGCAATGCGCTATGAGGAAATTGGTAAGCTAATCGCTCTCTTGTTTTTCTCCATTGGATGAATGTATTAATGTGTTGAATTGATCATTTAGTCCATTATTAAAGCTTTTGTCTAGCTAGGGCAAACAACAGTCAAATTACTTTCTTCATTATCGTGTCATCGAACAGGAAGGATCCACCCATTAACTCAGTTTTTATTGGGTGACTCAGTCCTCGCTTTCTGTCTATGTTCCAGAGTTGCGCATCTTGCTCTTGTGTGGCAGTGATCTTCTAGAGTCGTTCTGTATTCCGGGCCTATGGAAAGACAGCGATGTAAGCCTCCCTCATCTCTTTCATTTTAGGTCCATTGTGGACTGTCCTTCACACAGAATACTAAACCTATAGTTTTGTCTAGTTTACTGAACACTTTGCTAACACACTTGTCTGAAGGCTTGTGCTAATGTTCACAGCAGACATATTCCAACCGTAAGACACAGAGGGGAACAAATGTTTTGGAATAAAGCTGACATTTTAAATGAACCAGAGACGTGGATGCAAATGATTTTATACCATAGCGTAGATGTTTCACCTGGGACACTTCACCATTACCATTACAGTGGACCCTTTTCAGTAAGGCAATACTGCACAATGCCTTACAAATGGTTTGCAGATGGAGGTGATTGTGGGAGACTTTGGGATTGTTGTTGTGCCTCGGGATGGAGCTGATACAGAGAGAATAATGAACCATTCTTCTGTGCTGCGCAAGTACAAGGTAATTTCTTTATGTGCCTACGAGTCACGTTAAAAGGCATATTATGTTAATGTCTCAATATGAAATCAGCTCTGTATTATACAAAATGATGTCCATTTGAAATATTAGTGGAAAAGTGTATTCATTCGATAACACCTGTACATTGTGTACTACATTTTCTTTTCCCAGGATAACATTATCGTAGTTAAAGACGACGTCAACCACCCAATGTCCATCGTCAGTTCGACCAAGAGCAGGTTAGCATGACTGTAAATCATAACTGATTGATCTTTGGGCCTGGATTAGGCCTGTTTAAAAAGAAAACGAGGCAGAAGAATGCAGTCATTTGACTGTCTCTTTCTCTATTTCACTCTGCACATATTTATTTCACCTACTCAAAAATACGTATGTGTGTTTGGTCACTGTTCAGTGGCTTTTTGGTATAACCCAAATATTTGCTAAACATTACTGGGAGATTTCCCAGACAGATTAAACCGACTATCAAGGCTTCTGCGTCCAGGAAACCGACCCTTGAAGTTCTACTAAGTCGTTCAAGAGAGAACATTCTGTTTATTCCAATTCAATGGCTGTTCCCTTCCCTCAGACTGGCCCTGCAGCACGGGGACGGACACGTGGTGGACTACCTGAACCAGCCGGTCATCGACTACATCCTGCAGAGTCAGCTCTACATCAATGCCTCTGGATAGGAATTACTGCTCCAGACTGCTGGCTGTCTCGTCCCTGTCTGTCTTTCATGTGAAACGTATACTCAAGCTGTCACATTTCCATTTAAGGAGTGTTAAGTGTCCATGTCCCTTCTGACCGTGTAAAAGTGACTCATCGAACCTGTGGATGTACAGCCAGTTGCCTGAAGGCTGTGTGGACCAGCTCCCACAAACGAGTACGCGAAGGCTCTTGCAGCCTCTGTGGGATAGAGATGGCATTTAGGTTCGCGTCCCAAATGGCAACCCCATTCCCTGTGTAGCGTGCTACTTTTGACGATGCCACACAGGGCTCTGGTGAAAAGTAGCACACTTTGTAGGGAACAGTGCCATTTTGGGCCACCAGCTTGGTGTAGGAAGAGGGTGCAAAGATTGTTAGCTAATGAATGTTGGCATTTGCTGTTTCATTTAAATTTGTCAGTCTTTAGATTTTAACGGATTCCTTTTTTTTGCATGTTACAATTGCTTTTATTTTGGCATGAGTACTAACTCACTTTGTAGATATGAGATGTTGTGAAAGTGTTTCCATAGAAACCAACATATAGTGGGTATCCCCATTCATTTTCTAGTCACTCGGATTCTACTGTTTGTACAGAAATGTCTCTATGTATCTGCGATTGCATACCAATGCCAAAATGTTTCGTATTCAGTAGGCATTCATGTAAAATTTGTTTGCGCATAAGAGAATGTCTTTTTTATTTGTCCATTGTTCTTTTAGTTTGCTAAGGATTTTACATGTTTTTTCTGCATGCCACCAAGCAAATGGACTACTCAAGAAACAAATGCAATGAACCTCTTTCTTACTATGTAGCTAGCTACTCAACATTCTACTAGGTGAAAAAAAGAACAGCACAACCTATAGAAGTGCATTTGATGTGCCTGAGGATGAATCACGGATACTAAAGTCTCTCTCTCTCTTGCACTTGACACAGTCATAATATCATGAACCTGAAATAAAGTTGTGCTCAAATGATGTTGCACTGTAAAGCAAATGGGGACATGGCTTTTGATCACTAGCTTCTTACTGGAGTTTCTCCTGTTCAGTGCTAGGACACTTTAGACTGTTTAGTTTAATGAGCATTGAGTGTAACCATTGATCTGCACAATAATGATTCCACAGTTTTACTGCAAGGAAGCCTAATGGGTGTATACAGAATAATATCCAAATTGTGCTCAATTGGTTGATGCAAAATGTTCAGTTATTTGTTTTAAATGGCTCTAATTGTGACCAATGCGTCTTGCATATACACATACATTTATGGGTGTCCATTAACAATATTGTTATTCAATTTTAATAGCCAATGAAACAAAAACAAGATACATTCCAATGCCTCCTGGATATTTCATGGTTCATTCTTTTTTTTAAGAGGAACAAATGCAACTGGCTGTCAATATAGTTGTGTTCTCCAGCCTTTTCGAGAGCCTAGAGGCGAGGAATGATGCAATCAATTGTACAATCTGTGTAAGATGCTCCAGACTCACACCATTGATTCTAATGTGGTCTCCAAATATAATGATGAATAAACCTAGCTGGGTTCAATATCCCTAAAAGCAGTCGGTCAATGCTGTGCATGCATCCACTGAGTCTTCATATCCATCACCTCGCTTACAAATACCAGTTACTCATTATTTTGAAGACAGGTTTCAAATAAACAAGACGTAGTGGAAAATGAAAAAAGCATCATAGTATGGACTCATAGCACCAGAGTAGGTGGTATGAGCCTTAAAGTAACTGTCTTGAACAAATCTCACTTTTAAAAGTGTATATTCTGTTTACTCCCAAAAAATGTCATTCTGTACGTGTGGAGCATGGATTGGATGAAGAAAACTTTTGAAAAAAAATATCATCCTGTTTTTTAAAAAAGCTTGCCATTTCATCACAGAAGTATGCCATCTTACTGAGAAGGATGAATTGACCAAAGGATGAACAATGTTATTTCTACATTTTAATGGTCTACTTGCATGAATATTTTTAAATGACCAGTATGGGTCCTAGATTACTATGTTGTTAGGGTATGTCCACATTATTTCTAAAAATTCCAGAGCGCTTAACATACTTGGTTGAATAGTGCAGGCAGTGATTTTTTTGGTAGGAAAACAATTGAAAAAGGTTTTGAAACTACATCTCAGAAATCTGAGGGGAATCGGAGTATTTTTAAAATATATAATTCAAGAAATGTTTAATCGATACTTTATTCTGATTGTTTATTTGGAAAGGAGTCGTGAACACTAAGTTTGAGGGAATTTACTGTTAAATTAACTAGTTTAACTTTCAGATAAAGTTTGGAAATGATTTGTTTTTTCACATCTTTGATGGTGGACTGAATAACCATAATTTACTTGCTCTCTGGCTTTTAAAACCTGCACAATAAACCAAGTGTGTAATCTCTGCCAAGTGTGTTACCTCTTTAGTCTTAAAAAAACATGCAACATGTCTTTACTTTCTTGCACTGATTTTGTCTGTTGTAAGGAAATATTTAGATGTACTTAAGACTGTGGCATGTATTCGTTTGTCCTAGCTAGCTATCTCAAGATGAATGTACTAAAGTGTAAATCCCTCTGATTAAAAGTCTACTAAATGATTAAGATGAAGATTTTACCATAAATATTTTCCAGTAGGTTATATTGTCTGTTACAGGGCAAAATTGATTGGAAAATGGATTGGATTTGCATTAAAATGCCCCAAAATAAATAGTTTTCACTAAATTATTCTACATCCAATGAAAGTGTTTGTTGTTGATTTCATGTTTAGTTCACCAGTTGAAAACTCAAATTAAACTTAATCAGAACTACATGTTGAAATTATATTTGTGCACGTTGAGAAGCTTTTCCTTTATATAAAACACACTGGCATGAATTTACATAAATGTGTTGTGCAGAACTACGTGGGTTCCTAATTTGTTGTTATGAAATAAATAAATACTGGAGTTTATTTCACAGAATACAACAGACAATATTGTTATGAACACATGATCACAGAACACATTACAAATAACATCAACACATTTCGGCAGACAGATTCAAACACATTTGGTTTAACACTCATTATCCTCATACGTAATACCATGACATATTCTGGCTTACTTGCCACAAATAAGCATTACACCCTACTCCCTATTTGGTCCAGTTTGAAAGTTCTACACTGAAGAGTTGAAAAGGTGCGGTTTGGGATGTCACCACTGATTTCTCAATGGTGGAGATTAAGGATTTTCTATAGGTTGGGCGTTGAAACAGCCATCAGGGATGCTATTTTTTATCATCTCCAGGTTCTTGATGTCGGCCAGAATCGTATCGATATCTACAATGAGGCCGGACAACTTGGCCTTCTGACCAGCTTCCATCTCATCAAGCTGCTGCAGTCTGGGTTTTAGCTGCAGGTTGACCTTGACACGAGCACCAGCAACAGACCGCTCCAACTCTTCAAGCTTCTTCTCATCCACGCTGCCCTGATCACCTGTCAGGAAAGGAGAAAGGAGGATTAAACCTCATATAATACAAATGGCATAAAACATATTAAGTCTGCGTGGCGAGGCAACTAAGTTGCTGTGGGAACTTACCAAACCTGCTCAGAAGGTCATTAACAGTCAGTAGTGTGTCTGCAACTTGTCCTCTGGTATCCTTAGCATAATTATAGGCACCAGTTGCTTTCATTGAAGACTGTGGACCAAACATTACAAATCATTATAAACCACAGACTTTTAATTGGGGACCTTGAATATATTTATTTTAAGATGAATTTGTGCATACCGGAAAGATAAACTAGTGGATTGAAGTTTATGCAGAGCATATCATGTGAGCGTGTAAAACAGACCTCTGAAGCGTTTTCTTTTTGTCTCTCAGCGTTGTTCTTCTCCAACAATAGATTGTTATCAGTGAGTTTCGCCGTATCTTTTATGCCCAGAACGTCAATATTAAGCTTGTCGGTGTTGGTCAAAAAATCAGTAGGCACTTGTAAACTGCCTGACATTTTCTGTGGACAACAAAAAACAGTACAATGAGCTCATCCTGAAGTTTCCATGTAGGCATTGGGAAAAAAAAATTTAAATCATAAAATATGGAAATCAGGCCTGGTAGTGTAACATTTTAGGATTTTTGTTGTGAATAGGCAATGTCTGGAATCCAATGGCCTCATATGCATTAGTGACTCGAGACATTAACCTCTTTGTGTTTCCCAACTGACATTTTACTTCCAAAGCTTTTAGCTAAAGGCACAAGCTGTGGATTAGCATATGAATCTCAGTTGTATATTTCCACTGAAAGAAATGAGTCTGTTGGATGGGGTACCTCCAGCTGCGGGATCACAGTTCCCAGGCTGCTGATGGTACCCAGTGCCTCGTCGTAGTCTCCGGACACACGGTCTATGATGAATTGGGCTTTTTGGTTGCTGCCAACAGCTTGCTGAATGGTTCTGTTGATGCCAGGGAGTTTATTTATGGCATCGTCTGCCAAATCCTTGTTTTTCACGCCGATCTGTTTTTCAACATCTGCAGAATACAAGAATACACTGAAGACGCTCAGGCCTAACCGACAGGTGTATCAAAAGTTTAACACAGTGTCAGATTTTTTTGTTTGGGTCGTAGATTTTTTAATCTTTCTCCCTACTGTGATGTACATACCTCTAATAAAAATGTTTAGAACAAAAGAGACATTCCAGTGATTCACTTTCTACTGCTATAACTGGATGTAGTGCTGTCATTGTTGATAAAACCGACAAAAATGAGCTTTGCAGTATCATTTCAGTTGTTGTCAATACCTTTCTATGTGGACTGTCCTGGTCACATAATAAGCTGGTTCTTTAGTAATACTGATACTGTACATTAGTGGAAATAAGGATTTAAATACCTTTAAGTGTTTTAAGTAGGTTATCCACCCCATTAATGTTATCCGTGATGGACCTCACAGCCTTTTCTGAGTCATCCTTTGCTGCATTCGCTTTTTCAAGAAGCCCTTTGTATTTCTGGATGAGAGAATTACCAGGAGTCAACATGGTGTCAGATTGATTGACCAATCATCTGTGAATGTTGTAAAGTCATAAGCAATTTATAGATTTACACTATTTCATAACTTCAGCTGTAGAAAACTTCAGTGAATTTTAGAGTTTCCTTGAAAATAATTATCAGAAACCTTTCGATTTGGCATATAAGATATCATGTACTATTGCATAGAGGGCCAAACATCTTAGTATGAAATAATTACTTAAGTTTGTTAATACAGCACTTTCAAAAGATACAGTAAGTTTAAATAGCAAAAGGCAATCCTTTGGAGCGATCACTTGACCGTATTTATTTAGTTGTTGATTTCACAATACTACATTGTATTTCCAATCGTCTATTTTCATAGGATGCTAATTTATTTCATTATAACAGGTTGCATTTCCAATTGACTCATGTAGAGCACGCCCATTAACACAGATGGACGTTATCTCCAGCATTACTTTCGTAATTTAAATGCTATATTGATATTTTCTATTAATTAGGGAGAATTTCATTGTTTGGCCCTCAATGCTATCAGTCCTACACAGGCAACTTAAAAATGTCCCTTCTTTACTTGTCGAGCATCATCCCCCTGGACGAGCAGGTCCTTTACTGCAGCCGTGTCCTCTTGGGTTTCGCCTTGTAACGCGTGGTACTCCTTTAGATTGTTGGTCACCTGTTCTTTCATGCCATCTAACATTGACAACACACTGGAAGCGTCCTGCAAGAAAGATAAGCTCAGTCAGACTCAGTGTGTGCTGCAAGTGTAGTTACATGTGCCCACAAATCAGCAGAGACCCGCCCTAGATCCGCTCACAAGCCTGTTTTTCATAAGCTCTCCCCCCCACACTAAACTCACGTTTTGCATTGCATTGTTATGTTTAACTGCAGCTTTGGAAATGAACATCAGGTTTGGATTTACAGTCAAGCCATGAGTTAGCTTCAGATAACAATATTCACTATACACCATTATTTACCAATGTTCATAGTGAAAAGTGCAGAAATATCATGCTTTATTTCAGCTCATTTAACCAAGTGGGGGAACTCCCCTGTAACTCGGTTCCAGGACAAAGACGCTGTTAAACATGAGTGTATTTAGAACATTAGAAGAGTAGTCACAGAATGAAGACCACAAAGAATTTTGGCTTCCAAGGCCTGCTCTGCTCAGTACCGTGAGAGGACCAGGGATTTTCTCCTCCAGGGAGGCAATCCTCTTCAGAGCGTTAGCTGCTTCCTTGCTCTCATTTTCAGCAGAGATGCTCAGGCTAGCGGCGGCGGCATCCATAGCCTTCACCTGGGCCAGGTTAGCATCATACCTGAAAAGCGTTTCATCCCATCAATAGAAGAATAGTTTCATCAAGTGTTTCCCTATGCAGGGACTTACATGAACGTGTTTCATGGCCAGAAATGTGTTTCTTACTTGGATTTGAGATCATTGATGAGCTGTTTGTTCCTGTTTTCTTTTAGCATGACAGATCTGATGTTCATCAGGGACATCTCTGACTCTGCGAGGGCACTGTTGGCTGTCTTGTCCACTGTCCCCGCCATGCTCTGATGTCTAATAAACAGTCAATGTATTATTTCCTTTAATGGAATTCTCCAATCTATTTAAAATATGTGATATGCTGTGATGCGGTACTCACCTATCAGCCAGGTCATTTGCTCTCGCAACCAAAGCTGAGAGGTTTTCCGTGCCTACCACTGTATCAGATGAAGGCAATTCCTAAAATATGGGTCAGGGAATTAAAATAAAATAAAGTCATGAATTATAGCCACCTGATACTGTATATATGGGGCTGCAGGTAAAACTGTCTAAATGGTCAAGATTAAATCCCCAAGCTACAGGGTGAAACATTTCATTTTGTCTCTGAGAAAAGCAGTTATTACAAATCCACTCCATGGACAAAAGTATGTGGACACCCGACCATCACACATATATGAGCTTGTTGACGAACGCATTCCAAAACCACAGTCATTTACATGGAGTTGCCCCAACCCCTTCGCAGCTATAACAGCTACCACTCTTCTGGGAAAGCTTCACCCAAGATTTTGGAGTGTCACTTTTGGAATTTGTGCCCATTTAGCCAAAAGAGCATTTGTGAGGATAGGCACTGATGTTGAACAAGAAGACCTGGCTCGCAATCACCATTCCAATCCATCCCAAAGGTGTTCAGTGGGTTGGAGGTCAGGGCTCTGTGCAGTTCACTTGAGTTCCTCCAAACCCACCTTGTTGATCAATGTCTTTGTGGACCCCAAATTGTGCACAGGGTCAGTCATGCTGGAACAGGAAAGGGCCTTCCCCAAACTGTTGCCACAAAGTGGGAAACACCCACTTGTCTAAAATGTCTTTGTATTCTGTAGCATTAAGATGAACATACACTGGAACTAAGGGGCCTATCGCAAACTCTGAAACACCCCCAGACCATTATCCCTCCTTTACCAATCTTTTCAGTAGGCACAATGCATTCTGGTAGGTAGCATTCTCCATCAGGCTGCCAGATAGTGAAGCGTGATTTTTTACTTCTGAGAACACATTTCCACTGCTCCAGAGTCCAATGGCAGCATGCTACACACCACACCAGCTGACACCTCGCATTGTGCACGTTGATGTTAGGCCTGCGTACAGCTGCCCAGCCACGGAAACCCATTTCGTGAGGCTCCCAACACATAGATCTTGATGTTGCTTCTGGAAGCAGTTTGGAACTCTAGGGTGAGTGATGCAATATCAGTGGCCCGCAATATGAGTTTGCGTAGCCTGCAACTTTGTGGCTGGGCTGTTGTTTCTCCTAGACGCTTTCATTTCACAAATACCGCACTTACAGTGGACCAGGGCAGAAATGTCACAAATTGACTTGTAAAGGTGGCATCCTATGATAGTGTCACTTTTAATGTCACTGAGCTCTTCAAAACATCCAGAGGCGGAGCTTTCATGCTCCTGGGAAACGTCTTTAGCAAAGTTGCGGAGCAGCATGAGCGAGAGAAAATGGATAGATCTGACATTACAATGACAGGAGCAGCATTGTGGCTAATAGCGAAAGGAAAAGGTAATGCCTAGGTTGTTGCTGTAAATGGGAACGTGCTCTCAATCAATTTACCTAAAAAAAGTTACAAATATATACAGTGAGGGGGAAAAGTATTTGATCCCCTGCTGATATTTTATGTTTGCCCACTTTCAATGAAATGATCAGTCTATTTTAATGGTAGGTTAATTTGAACAGAGAAACACATGCCAAATATGTTATAAATTGATTTGCATTTCATTTAGGGAAATAAGTATTGTATCCCCTCTCAATCAGAAAGATTCCTGACTCCCAGGTGTCTTTTATACAGGTAACGAGCTGAGATTAGAAGCACACTCTTAAAGGGAGTGCTCCAAATCTCAGCTTGTTACCTGTATAAAAGACACCTGTCCACAGAAGCAATAAATAAATCAGATTCCAAACTCTCAACCATGGCCAAGACCAAAGAGCTGTCCAAGTATGTCAGGGACAAGATCGTAGACCGACACAAGGCTGGAATGGGCTACAAGACCATCGCCAAGCAGCTTGGTGAGAAGGTGACAACAGGTGGCCTTTGTATTTGCCAACAAGGGTTTTGCCACAAGTCATGTTTTGCAGAGGGGTGGAATACTTATTTCCCTCATTAAAATGGAAATCAATGTAAAACATTTCTGACATGCATTTTTCTCAAATTTTTGGTTCTTATTCTGTCTCTCACTGTTCAAATAAACCTACCCTTAAAATTATAGACTGATAATTTCTTTGTCAGTGGGCAAACATACAAAATCAACAGGGGATCAAATACTTTTTTCCTTCATTGTATTGGTAGAAAGCATCGAAGGACAAACGTATTATACTACTGTATTACTCACAGCTTTATCTATTTGGCGTTTTGCCACTTGCAGATTGCGCCGCACAGCGTCGATGAGTAAGTTAACGTCGGAGACCTGTCGTTCGTGCTTCATGCTCAGCTGCTTGATGCTTCCGATGGTTTGGGAGATGGCCGCGATTGGTCTCTTGTTAGTTAGCTGGTCGCTACTGATTTCTGAGACCTTGCCCTGCAAGCGTTTCTCTGATTCTATTCAGGAGAACCACAGAAAAGGGCATCAGCATGACATTTTCCCCACTCATTCTAAACCAAATGTTTCACTAATGTTTCACAGTCAGATAGGGTTGACAGAAATTTTGAGCATGCATCACTGTGATCCAGATGCCTAACAATTCAGAAATTAATATAGATTATTATTATTAATAGATATGAATAAACAGCATGTTTGTTCATTATTAAGCGTGTGATCTTCCAATACTTCCATGTGTGAATCTTGTAAAACATTTAGGAAGGAATTACCAGACAGTTTCTGTGCTTTACTCTCCAGGTCATGCACTCTGTCTTCAGCGTCTCTGATCATTTCCTCCATCTGGTTGTCAGTCCCTGGCAGACGGCCGCTCTCCATTCCCGTAAACAGATTGTTTATCCCCTCCAGTCTACTAGTGTACCCCTCTATCTGTAACAACATAAAACCCAACAGAGGCAAAAAACCTTAAAAAAGGTATAAAAGATGAATCTCTGGTGGCCAGCATTTACACAAGGCTTGGGTCTGGGTTGCTGAGATTAAGTAAACAGAATTTGTATTTGGTTAGCTCTGCATTACATGCCTAGTGCACAGCCCATTCAGAATGTGTCATTGGAGGCTAGGTGTGGGATGGATCAATATATTGAAACCATGCAAGGAATTTGTTATGATAGTGAAAGAACTTCAAAAGGTTTTGGGTTTCAGTGCTTTAACTAGTGCTCCTTGTCCTCCCACACTATACTGTGGTAAAAAATCTGACTAGGGCTCAGGTGGAAAGTAGAGCTTCACTTATGAAAAAGGTCATCAATCAATCAAATGTATTTTATAAAGCCCTTTTTACGTCAGCAGTTGTCACGAAGTGCTTTCACAAAACACCCTTTAATATAGTTCAAAGGGAGCACACCAGAGAGAATACACCTGGCACAAGTCAAGTATAGGTAGCATACGGATGCAGAACACAATGTGAACATCTTTGAATAAAATCTGTGCACGTCTATGGCTTCGTTAACATACAGGACTGTGTGAAATCTACGACAGGGTAAGTGCACAGCGAAACCGGCACACATATCATGTCTGGTAGACTGTTGGTCAAGTTAATTATTTTCTACAGGGTCATATGGCATCCTAATATCTCTGTAATGCAGTTATATAGTGGATAGAGTGCCATTTGGGATGTCATATCATGAAAGACGAGAGCAGTGATCTTTCACCAAATAAGCCCAATCTTACCTTATACTTGACGTTGTTAAAGCAGGAGGGACATGTGGAATCCAGGCACTTCAGCCCCTCAAAGCCTTCTTTGCATAAACACTGGCCTTCGTCACTGCATGTGTTTAACTGAGAGCCCCGGGGATTGCAGCGACATGCTAGGTCGCAAAGTGTAGACAATGAATAAAACGCATATGACATGGCAGAGAGTAAGCTACGTATTTCATGGTTCGTTTCGAAAGGACGAGTTGTGTGTCGTGCGTGTGAAGGCTACATGTGTACTGTGTAGGTGAACGGGCTAGACCCAAGTTGACATGCTTACGTTTGCATTCCTCTGAGGGTATATTGTGGTGAAAGCCTTCCAGACACTTATCACAGAAGTAGCCAGCTGTATGATTCACGCATTTCAGGCACTTCCCTGTCAGTGGGTCACAACTACGGACAGCATTAGGGTCCGCGTGTCCGTTGCAATCGCAAGGCTGACAAGGCGCCTTGAGGCCGTATTCTCCTTGAGGATCACCAAAGAAACCATCCTGACAGATGTTGCAGCGTAATCCTGTTGAATGTAGAGTGAGGAAGAGGCGGGAATAAGTATCGAATATGCAAATAGCAGACATTGAATTATTAACAATCTATCCAATCTAACAGCAATGTTGTACAGCCCGAATTGCGACCTATATCCTGTTTACTGCACTAATGCAATATGTATGTGACTCACCAGTGGTGCCAGGTGGACAGCGGCTACACTGAACCTCCCGTGTAATTGGGCTCACACTGCAGGAAGCTCCTCTGAGACAGGGACACCTGCGACAATTCCCTGGCCTGACCGGGTCATTATAAAACCCTGACGGGCATGTGTTTTCGTCCTGACCAGGTGTCTCATCCGCAGAGAAGCAGTCTCCTACCACGGCACAAAATGTGTTATGCAACCCAATTAGATTTTACCTGTGAACATTGTGTATAAAGCTTTGATTTAAACTGTACTATTATTATAACTTATTCAGAAAAGAGCTTATGTGCAAATTATGTTTTATCCTGATAAAACAACTCAATCTCATCATTCATAACAACATAATTATGTTGTACACACCAAAAGCAACACTTGGACAAATTTGATTGATTTACCAACCTGTTTCAGAGTCACAAGTTCCACCTCGACAGTTGCAGGGCTTACAAGAGCTGAATGGTCCTCTGCTTGGGGAGCTTCTTCTATACCCTACAGCGCACTTCTCACAGAACAGGCCCTCAAATCCCTCTGGGCAGGTACACATCTGTACCCAAGGCGCAGGGACTCCAGGACCTTGACGGGCAGACTCCAAACGCACGTTGTCTAGGTAACCACGCGCTACAGAGGACAGGATGTTTCACTTTTTTACCGAGTGATTGATGACATTTAAAAAACTGTTGAGTCATTTTATATAATTGATTTGAAAATATGACATGAACAAAAATATATTTTTAAATAATAATAACATTTGGTATAAAATTAAAACTTTTTCTAAAATAAAAAAATTCAGGCGCTCTCACCGTTTTCCCCAAATGTACCACGGATTTTGATGGCGGTCAGATTTTGAAGGAGTGTTTGAAACTGGAATGGTGAGAGTTGGGGTCTCCATTTACTGCTTGGTTGCTCGTCCAGTCTGAGAATGTTAGAAGAAACATGCAGTGGTTTGGTCAGTAATTCATGTGACATTGACAGTCAGATATTACAGCATAGTGTTCTACAGATAAACAGGTTGGCATCTAGCTATCCCTTAACTGTAAATTATTGTAATTAGACAAGCAGATGCCCCTTCAGGCTTTTAAAATGTAATCAAGCTTTCATATTTCATGGATAAAATAGAGAACAATAATTAACTCTGTGTGTATACTTCACAGTTGGGAAATAGTCTGCTTTTTTGTCAGTTTTAATCTCTTTGGCATATCGCTATTCATACCAGCAGATCTGTCTCTCGAAGATCTAACATTTAACTGATCTGAGACAATTTGCCAATGGCCTGTTTCCTGTCAGTCAATTCACTTTGAATAACTTTGCTCTCGCAAGACCTTGATAGATGTATGCGTTTCCTTTCTTCAGGGTTGGTCTGTTGGATTCATTGCTTTAGTTTTCTGATTGATTCCCACCTGAATGTGTAAGTGATTCTCTGTCCACAACGGACATTACTCCTCAGGTCTCCCAGGGGAGCTGCTACACTTTGCCCGGATCCCTCCAGCACCACGTCAGCTGTGGACGGATGGCGAATCCCTCGGTCCAGTCTCAGGGAGAAGGACAGGTTCTGACCGTAACTCAGCTCCTGGTTGCCCAGGTAAGAGTCTATACATCAGAGAAAACCAGTTTTAGGATCTCAATTATATGTAAATGAATGTCGTAATGCAACATATCCAGCGATCCCTAAAATACCAAACACCCACACTCCTGCAGTGCACATTTCAGACCCTATTCCCTATAGGCTGTGGTCAAAAGTAGTGCACTACATAGAGAACCGAGTCCCATTTGGTATGCATATTTCCCCCCATGAGTCAGGAAGTAGTGAGGGACGAACCCTCGGACCAGACACCTGGCAACGAGGGAAGGGGCACTCACCGGGGGCATAGAGGTAGACAGGCAGGATGCCTGTGGAGATGACCTCGAGGTCGCGGTTAGTGTGGGACCAACGGATTCGGACCTGAGATGAGGCCCCGCCTTCAGCAGGGGCAGCTCGCCACCCTTCCAGCCCTGAAAAACAGACGATTCCCAGACAGTTAACCATAGCGATACCAGAGCCAATTCACCTCTGTATATCTCTACGGTTGCTATTCTTATCAAGTGCGTGGGCGATAAGGTTACCATCGTCAAAAGTCGAGGTGATCGCGTAGGCCGAGTATCCCGTAGCTGGGGAGCACTTAGCAGAGTGCCCGTAGCAAAAGCAAGGTAGAGTTCCATCTTTCTCTGCACCATCAGAGAGTTGACCACTGCACAAGAGATACGTTACACTTATTAATAGTCAGCGATTAAACGAATCCATGGTTTGACATCATTGGTCAGCATAAGCAATGCTAAACATACATGAGCATTTGAATGATCTGTTTTACCCATGAGCGGAACAGCCCTCTGAGGTGATAGGAGCTCCATCGAGGCACCGGTCACATTTCTCCCCTGTTACTCCTGGTTTACAGCTGCAACGCCCTTCACTGTCACACCGTGAGCCAACAGAACCTGGAAGTAACCGTGGACACAACATATCACCTCCCAGCCGGGGAAACCACGCTAAAAGACGCCCGTTGACAATCATAATGGGGAGTCGTCAGGGGAGTGTCGGTATAGGATGGGGTCCCCCTGCTTGTGTCGTTTCACTCATGTTAAAGGCACAATGAGGCACTTTTAAATACGGGCCTGTTAGTGGCTCCTGCTCAGTTCACTCACCTACTGGGCTGCAGAGACAGGGAAGACAACTGTCTCCTGCCCTCTGGTGGTGGAATCCCTCCTTGCACCTCTCACAGTGTCTTCCCTCAGTGTTGCCTTGGCAATCCACACAATGGAGTCCCACAGAGTCAGGCAGGCAATAACGTGACTTGCCATTGCATTTACAGATGTCAGCTACGGGGGTGAAATATTTATTGTTAGGATGTTTGTGAATCAAACACTTTCAGTTTTGAAATTTGATCTGTTCGAAAAATGTCAGCCTCTCCGTACAGATTCTCTTGCACAACACCAAATGATAGCTCTTTGGCAGGCAAGACTGTAAGCGTGTGTAATTATGTAGTCTGCCACCTATATAAACTTTGGGGAGGCATAAGATTATCACAGTCTTTCTTTTCTCACAGTGGTGTAAACAGATGTCCGCAAACACAAATCTCATCATCTCCAGTGGTGAGAGGAAAAATGCTCACAGACATATCACTCATAATCTTCTGCGGGTTAAACCATTCTTGCAATCATGCAAATGTCTGTTTGTTTGCTATGGTTGCTGTGTGTGATACAGTTATATCAAACCCACATCGACACAATTATCAATCACACTTTTCCAAAGCATGGAGTGAGAGGAACATGGTCATAATTTCCACACTTTAAATGAACACTTTTCAATGTTCCTGCGGCATTGACAGACTGCTGCTTGTAGCATTTTTTTATTGCTTGTTTCAGATACTATTAATAGAAGCAGTCGCGATCCAAGGAGGAGGAGACAGACGTTACCTTTTACCAGATAAGTCACTGCCTGCGTCCCAAACCATACTGTTATCTTTTTAGTTCACTTTCCTTTAGCAATCACTGCATCGGAATAGGGTGCTAGGGCAGTGATTCAGGGCTTTCGGGTTGGTATGGTTGCCCAAAGGTTCAACAAATCTTGGCTCAGCAACTTGAGGAGTTAACACACATGTGCCCCACCTTACTGCTGCAATGTCTGAAGAAAGTTAAAACACACCCAGTTTATACCCCCTTTGCACTCAGTGTGCCTGTAGTAAATGCCTATCGACTTTGGTACACATATGTATATACTATTGCTAAAGACAGAAAACAGAAGTATAGGTAGTCTATACATGAACACAATGACACAACTGCTACGGGTAGACCAGTAATCTAAAAGGGAGGGCATGTAGCTTGGAGACACCGACCAGTAACTGAAAATGTGCTTGATTCAATCTGAGAGTCTAGAAGCTGTAAAAAAATCAGTTTTTCCATTCTGTCTTTGAGCAAGACAGGTGACTGATCCACACGTCGTTGTTGTATATTCTCAGCTGGCAAACTAAGGGAACAACGATTGTGTTTCTTCCCAAATAATAATAAATGTTCCGAATTAAAGAGTTACAACAGGTTCGAAGATTCTTAAGTCAGGTTAAATGCTCATATATAACAAAAATAATTGGTAAAATGCTATTATTCCAGGCCAGCGGAGAGGAAAGGTAAAAGAATGTATAAATACTCACATCCTCCATAGCTGTAGGTTCCTTGGACAGTCAACCAGGTGGAAAGAGAAAGTACACAGAGAACTATCCAACTGCTTTTCATGGTCACCACAAATCTAATGGGAATTAAGTAAATCAATGTCCTAAAAGAATCAAATCGGCTTATCAGACAAACTATACTTGATCCTTCTGCCCAACATCTCTAGATGAGCTTCTTTTAACACCTCTCCAATGGCAGGCTGTGGCACGTCAGGTGCAGTCTCTCAGCTGGGAGGTTGCTCACGTGTGATTCAGAGCCCAAACACAGGCGCTGCCCACTGTCTCACAGGAAGTGGCTCAGTAACACTAATGTGGACATCATCAAGATGCGAATAAAGGGGAGTGTTGTTTTGACGCAGCATTAAATAGTCTCTCTGAATTTGTTTACTTCCAAAAAATGTGTATCCGCTTTACAATTCAGTTCACATACCTAAGGGAACATTTCAGAATGTGAATCTCATATAGATTTAGGTCATACTGTACAAACTTCTATATTAATCCAAGAAACATGCCTGAGTCTAATTTGTATCTAAATTAAAAGCCTGATTTACTTTATTACATTTCCTTACATATTCAGAATTAGAATTATCTTAAGAGTCATTTCAGACAAGTCCCATAATTGTTCTGAAGCATGTCATAACATCCAATCAGAACAACGCCTTGAATGCCTTCACCTTCAAGTAGGGAGATAAGTAAAAAAATAAAATGTTTCTCCACCAAAATTTTTGTGGAATTTATTATATTTATTCTTGGGATACTACATATCAATGGAAAATGTAATATATTACTAGAGGAGGTCTAACTATTTCCAGTATTAAAATAGATCCATGTTTTTAAGTGATCCCAGCTCAATAATGAACCTTGGATATTTCAATAGCTTCAGCAAAAGCATATTGGCAAATCATCAAAGAGAGCTCCCTACAATGGAAACATTATTACAATCAAAAGCATAAACCAAAATACAGAACATATAGTTACTTTATGCCAATTTGCCAATTATGTTTTATGGTATTCTTATGCTGTGGGCAACTGCAGAATTTAACTAGATTGTGATGCTTCTGCTTTTTCACTGTTTCAGCAAAAGCTTGATTACAATCATTATTTGCATTGCGTCTACAGGGCAAAATTAACACCCGACCGTGGAGCAAGATTAAATGAAACACCTCAAACCAAGATACCTTACATTGGTTATATGCTGCCAATTACTTTGAAGAATATCCTGAGAGAACAAAAATCCATTAAAAAGCAACAATATAACATGATCTAACAGGAGGCACATACTACAAGCCAACATTTAATGCTTTCCATTTATTCACTTGATTTTCGTTTTTGCTCTTGCAACCATGCGCAAATTCAGACCCCTTTCTGAATGAAATGTTATTTCTTCAGGGAGCCAGTATAGGGATCCTGTATATGTTCAGTCTAATGCCAATCATTTGCCATGGTCATAGAAGTATGTTCTTGAGCAACAACACTGTGAAAAGAACATTTCCTGCTTTAATAATACCCCTTTCCCTCTCCTTAAAGGGCTTGGCTGTTTATTTTCCAGTCCACGATGATAATGATTCAACCATTTCATGTTTAAACACATGGAGACCACGGTTTGCCTTTGGGTAGGGAACACCCTGAGAAACAGGTAAAGCACCATCCTTGCCATTCATAGATGGAGACCATGGTTTGCCTTTGGGTAGGGAACACCCTGAGAAACGTTAAAGCACCATGCTTGCCATTCATAGATGGAGCCATGGATGCAAATAATGATCATTCACAATATCAAAATCATAGTTTGAACCGTGTTTGAATGTTTGTTCAAATTTACTTTAAGGTGCTCCTTATACTATTGTGTTGTGGTGTTGTCTCACATAGCTATGTATATTTTTTTTAGCTTTCTTTGTAATTGGTCAACTAACCAAATCTTTTTACACCAGCAGACTAAACCAAGCAGGTTGAGGGAATAATCAGGAAACAACACTGATTTCACACCTTTACAGAGACAGTTCAGCTGTTCTAGGATCCCATACAAAATACAAGAAAAACCTAATTGTGACTGCACTGGGCCTTTAAGCATGCTAGTGAAAAGGGACCCAGTCAGTTAGTTACAGATGAAGTAACAAAGACAAAAGCTGTCAGATCAGAAGTTCCTGCCTCTTAAATGTTCTCACATTTGTTCAATTCACAGTGATCAATGCCTAGTTTCCATGTTGTGAATACAGTACAGTCTTTGAACGTATCATTTAGCATTCTCTGGCCACACCCTCAGTATCAGACATGTGGCCAGACTTAAAGCCAGATACGTAGCCTGCAGTGATTAGTAACATTCCTGATAAGTATGGAAAGAAGGATGCCTGAGGGCTATGACTTTTCAGACTGGTGCCACGCCCTTACAGTGTCATGCTCTGACACGGTGGTCTGAAGTGTGCACTAGTCACAGACGTTTGTACCCTGAAGGACACACCTTTCCTGCTAGCATTGACTCAGGTCAACACCACACCCTCAGCACATACTAGGGCCTCTCATGTACGCATAGAACTGAATCTAAGGGAAAACATGTCGACACATCAAATAAATCCCCATTTCTCATAATGTCATGGCATTGAAGGGCAACAACAACGTTCTGAAATTGAGTCTGCGCCAAAACCTCCCTTGGTGCTGGCCTGTCTGTGAAGCGCACGTCTCTCACGGATTGTGTGGTAGGTCATAAGGTTATATGCCCACTTCACATGCTATATACAAATGCTGATTACAGTAAATACAGCAAAAATACACTTTTTTTTTAAAGAAAACAGAAGATATGAGAAGTGTAATTACTTTTTACACAGATGGGTTAATTGATTATAAATGTATCTTTCGATTCTGAGAGCTCGAGGGAAAATGAGCTTACAGTACATAGCTTGGTTATCCAGTAAAACCCCCAAGACTGATGAAAGGTTCTCATTTGATGAATGAATCATTTCTCCTTTAAGAGACCGTGTCAGTTTAATTTGCAGTCCAGATTTGGCTGCAGAACCCATTTGGCGGGTGAACAAGGGATTTCTCTGAATCTTTTTGGGGATAATGAATGCAGCTGCTAAAAATACATGCTGCATCTTAAATATGAGAAAACAATGGCAAGCTTCACTGGACGTACAAGGGACATGGTGCAATCAATAGTCACACTCATCTCATGTTTTAGTGTATAGCAGTTGCTGAGAGCTTTCCATTTCTTTTGAAGCAATCCTTGTACAACCACTATATATACAATTAAGCCAAAACAACTAATAAACTTAACATTCGTCAGGCTAAATATAATAAGTTAGTTGTAGTAGATTAAGTTAACATGTATATGAAACTTTAGCAAATGCAAAGTACAGAGGCTCTCAAAAGTATTGGACATTTTCACATGTTACTGTCTTACAAGATTACATCTAAATGGATTTACTTTTCACAACTTTCTTGCCACTGATGTGTAAAAAATTTACATTTTTGTAAATGAAATACTAGAAACAGTAAATAACTTCCAGCTTATATATCATCACATTTATTTCATGAGTATGGCCTTTTCTAGAAAAATTCACAGTTGTGCCATATTCTAATAAGATACCTTATTTCACACTGACATTGCATTGAGGAGTTGCAAAAACTCCCAATTAAATCCATTTTGATTTTGCATTGTAACACAAAATGTGGACATCTGAGGGAGATCATTACTTCTGAAAGACACTGTATTAGAACCTATAGGCAGTATGACTTTTAAAACAATCACACATCAACAGGGGGTCCTGTAATACTTTTTTTTATTAATGTTACAATTGGATTTACAGGCAAATGGGTAACACGCAGGGTTTTCTCAGGTCCTCACAAACGATCGTTTCATGAATAGGTGCCTTGTATTCAAACAAAACAAAAGATGCCCTAAATAAGCCAAAGGACGACAAAAGATTGTGCAGCACATACATATAATCTATTGGAACAAAATAATACAAATACTGGAGACATTATAAATTAGAAATACTGTTTTATACATCAAACTGTATGTGTTGCACATCCTTCCACGGCAGTGTGGTGACTCGAAGGGGTAAGGGACGGCAAAAGGTTGTTTGCCACGAAGTGGATCCATTTATCTATAAAAGGAGGTAAGACATTTGCAAAACTAAGGACCGAACAGATGACGTGGCGGAGAAAATGCTATGCGAAGGAGTGAAAGATATCAGAGCTGTTGACTGGAAAGAATGAGTGGCTTCCAGGTTTTAACATCTTCATTTACTGGCTGGCTGTTCTTCTGGACCCCTTGACGAAAACCCCTGCTGTTCTACTGAAATGTAAGGACCCTGTGTAGGCCATGTTTGAGGAGACAATGTGTCTGTGAAATGAGTGTACTGAAATGAGTGTCTGAAATGTCAAGTGTACAAAATAATGTGACACCCTATGAGGGACTAAGTGATGTGAATATTAGGACCACATATTAAGGCACAAAAAAATGATTAACTAGCAACTTGACCAAGCTTATTTTCTTGGAGCCAAGCATATAAATTCAGTAAAATGAAACGTTAGGCTTAATGTAGATGGGTGGCTTCTTTAGAGCCATCCTTTAAACACAAAAGGCAAGCCCTGATCTTGTCAGTCAAGGGTAGAGGGTTTTGTTATAAAAGCATTCATCAATTAATTGGCGACAACCCACTGAGAATTAAACACAAATGAATAATGGCAGAGCTATGAGGCAACAACACTGAGCCATGTATACAAGCAAGCATATTATACCACAGAACTCATTATATAGATCTATATATTATGTGGAGGTCTCGGTTGATTTTATTTTGTGACAGAACCTATGAGGAGGCTGCTGGGTTTAGAGTTTAACAATCAGCCAGTCCTGAATCATTTAAGCATATATTTACACAAATAACAATTCCGCACTCTATATCATAATAAAAAACATTCACACAAAAATATAACATTTGAAATAATTATTAGCACCAGTGTATCAGATAAAGTCTTGCTACGCAAATGTACAACGTTGCATAGTGTTGAATTTTGCCTTAAGAAAAAAATATGTTAATTTGTGTTTTGCAGTAGACCTGTATAAAGCAGCAGCTTCGGGTGGGAAAAAACATTTAAAACAACAAAAGAAAATACATGATTTGTAGTGTAAAAAAAGAAACATACAATGATAATTCAACCATGATTCAAACATGGTTTAAAATGGGCAGCCAAAGCCGTCTGAAGTACATAAATGTCAGAGCCATATTGAAGACCCTTCAGCTGATGTCATTCTAACGATTTTCAGTCATGCATATAGAACAGGATGTGGAGTAATGTTCAATACTGCAAAAATGTGTGTAACACTTTCTGTGATGGGGTGTGATTCATTCGTGCTCTGTCCCAGATTTAAAACCATGATGTCGTGGTCAAATGTACATTATTCAATTCGATCGTTCCTACCTAATGAACCCTTAGCAGATTTTATCAACGTACCCCTTCCCTCCAATTAACTCACTATGTTGACCAATGCGATATGACCGCTTCTAAACTGTTTATAATGGATTTAGAAATGATTAAATAACCTATAATCTTGCAATAACGACACTTTCATAAACCCTTCACAAATGTTACATAATTATAAAGTGTTACTAAAATGTGTAACAACTGGATTACTTCCTCCATTGTTAATGCAAGAAGACATGTAGCTTTGGGAGCAAATGGAGGCAAATCAATCATAAAAGCTTTGAGGATTCCTTCACTGCTTGTTTTTGAAAACAAATGGTTGCTAACACCAAGAATGGCACATACGTATTGGAAGTTGCAACATACCTATAGCTAAAAAAAAACATCTCACAGACCAACCGTTCCCAACACGCCCCAGGGTCAAGAATGATGGCACAGGATAACTGTATTTGATACCATATCAAAATGAACAAATACATCGTGTGTCAGACCCAATCGGAAAAAGGCTGAGGAATTTTCTTGTTTTCTCTGTTGGCGTGGTTTCAGATGAGACAAAACAAGATGGTAGAACCTTCCCCTTCATCATAGTGTAGGAACAGTCTGGAGGTGGTGCAGTCATGTGGGTTGAATTACTCTGTAGCGAGATATGCCACCTCTCCAGATCTGAGGCACCTAAGGAGAATGTACGCGCGGCTTTTGGCGACCGCCCTTAGTTCATTTCAGGTTTCTGCATTTACCGCACGTCAAAGCTGCTTCAGCTCTTTGCTTGCTTCATAACCACAAAACTTGGCTTGATAATTGGGATCTTGTAAAACAAAACAAAAAAGACAATGGACAAACGATTAAAAACTGTTTTGGTAAAAAGGTGGCATTCTGGCCGAGTGTTAGATGTGGAAAGAAGTGGTACAGACAGGATATGAGGAGGGGGATGGACAGATAGGGGTTAAGGGCGCTCTAGAGACGGGGTGTTGAAGCAGCCGTTTGGTAACGTCTTCTGGATGTCTTGGAGGTTTGCTATGTCGGCCCGGATCTCAGTGATCTGTCTGTCGTAGTTGGTGATCGTCGCCTCCTGGTTCTTGGCCACTTCGTTCAGAACAGCCAGCTTGCGGTCCAGTTCGCTGTTTGCCATCTTATCCTTGGCCTGCTTCAGAGAACCCTCAATCAAGCCTAACTTGCTGAGGTCCACCTTGTCAATGTTGCCTGAACGGGAATAGAGCAGGGGTAAACATTAGCCTCATTTATTTTGTCTTTAGTTAACACTGCCAGTTGGTCTTCTTCTGGCACTGACATTGCTGACCACTACTTTATTGACAAAAACAACTTACCTGTTTTACTTTATATTACTGAATTGCGTGGTTATTCCACCTAGATATCTTAAGATGAATGAACTAACTGTAAGCTGCTCTGGATAAGAGTGTCTGGTAAACGTCTAAAATGAAATGTAAAAATCCGAACTGTCGGTCTGAAGTGTAATCCCTGAATGCCACACTGACACGGTTTGGTGACACAATGCAGAAGCCAGAAGCCATGACAGAACAAGATGGCGAGACATCATTATATCCTTGCTTATGGACACAGATTTCCCCTCAGAAACATCCAGCCAAATCCAACGATACTCACCCAGGGACTTGAGCAGGTCGTTGATGGTGTTGAGGACGGTCCTGACGGCACTTTTAGCTTTGCGGGCGTTGTCCTCTGCTTCTTTAGCATTGTCGGATGCCTGAAACACCAAGAGACCATGTTAAGCGCGTCCCCATCAGTGCTCCTGAACACAGCACACATCTGGAACTTGGTTAAACAGTTCAGAATGATCCTTAACCTTCAGTAGCGTATTTATCCATCCCCTGTGGCTTATGGGGCATCCTTATTGTTTAGAATGCCCCCAAAAATAATTGTGAAAGAGGCTGCAAACATTAACCAATCTGAGCTCTGTGCAGGCAGCTTCAACATTCTCACGGTTCTCGGACAATCTTCAAGCCAAAACGAGTTTTCAGGAATTCTAGGAATACACTCTAGGAAGTAACGGTTTCCTGTGTTGATTATATGAGTGGATGTAAACAGCAGAGCCGCAGACACCGGAGTACCAAATGGAGCCCTAATCCCTAACGGGGCCCCAGCCAGAAGGAGTGGACTTAGCAGGGCGCCATTCGGGAGGCGAGCAGACACACGCACCATGTTAGCCATCATCATGTCTTGGTCCGCCAACTCCTTCTTCCTGGCCAACTCTGCCTCCGCTGCGCTCAGCTCATTCATCATGTTGTTCACCTCCCCATCCAGCTTCATGGCGTCGTCAAAGGCCTTCTCTGCGTCCGTCTTGGTCTTTTCGGAACCCTGCAGGGTCAAAGGAACGGGGATTAGTGAACGCTGACAATCCGGATACGGCAGGAGACGTAATTCATTCAATGTTCAACTGACAGTTGCCCACAGATCATACAAAACAATTGCACAACGCTTTGAATAGCACACGGCATGAAAACAATACAGGAACCTAAACAAACTGATAAATACACACTGACAGTCTGAAGTAGGACTTATAGTCAATAGATTTCCACTTAGGTACATCCATCCACTATTGGGCAGGAACTCCTACATCAACAACCGCCTACATTCCTCACCAAGTCCCTGCTGATAATCGGCCACACATTCATGCAGCCAACCTCCCGTTCCACCTCATCCCAAGGTGCTATATTGAATTGAGATGGGGGGACTGTGCAAGCTTTTGGAGTAAACTGAAGTCATTGCCATGTTGGTAGAACCAGCTTGAGGTTTTGGGTGCTTTATGCTTTGTGCCATGCGCCCGGTTCCTGCTGGAAGAACCTGGGTAGACTGTGGCGATAAAGGGACGGTCAGCATCAATGCATCAAACCATGCCCAGTCTGTATTAAGGGACCTAAAGGGCGCCACCAAAACATTCTCCTAACTATTACACCAGCAGCGTGTACCGTTGTCTGAAGGGGGGATAGTCATGGATTTATCTACACGACGCAGGACAAATTGAGATTGGGCTTTCCCATGAAAATGGTCCAGTTTTGGTGATTACAAGCATCTTCCTGTTCTTAACTGACAGGAGGGGAACCCGGCATGGCCTTCTGCTGCTGAATCCCATCCGCTTCAATGTTCAACAGTGTGCAATCACTGTTGTTACAGCTGACCTTTCTGTCTGCTTGAACCAGTCTGGCCATTCTTCTTAGACCTCTCTCAATAACAACGTATGTTCAACAGTCGAACTCTCTCTCCACGGATTGGGTTTGTTTATCACACCACTCTCTGTAAACTTTAGGTGTGTGAGCTCTTTCTGAGATGCTACAATCACCACGTCTGGCATCAACAATCACCGCTTGATTACGTCTGCATGCTTTGTACAGTTGCAGCACCTTGTCATGCGTTAGGTACACGACAAAGACTAACTAAGTGTCCAGTGTGTGGAGTTCATATAAAGACAACCATAAAAAAAAATCAATGGAGGCTTGTGATGTTCCTAGCTGTAACAGAACTACATAATGTACCATTTGCACAGCGCTGGCAATCCGGTCAGCCTCTTCTGCCTTTTTCTTGGCCTCCTTGGCATCTGCCGCTGCGTTGCCTAGCGCCCCCTCAGCCTGCTTGGTCTTGTCATTGGCTGTGTTGATGGTGGCGTTAATCTCTGGGATTCTCCTCATGGCATCCTCAGCAGCTGTCTTGTTGTCATTCACCCTCTTGTCAAAGTCTGTGTAGGAGAGAGCAGGGCAAAAGACAACACAGCTGAGTGAAATGCGCAACATATACTTGTCTGACAACTCACATGGCATACAACGTATTTTCATTTATTTATTTTTCTTAAAAACATTTCCCAACGTAAAACTATACAATAATTGATTGGGTATCAGTGTTGTAAAATATCAAGAAGTACCAAATGTCAATGTTTTGTAATTCATTAACAGAATTGGATAATCAGTCTTTAAACATTTTGAGGTTTGTGAATCCTGAGCAAATGGTTCACATCTGCTAAAATGTCTTAAAATGCATTAAAGAAATAATTCTGAAGTCAGTTTTGTATTTTGGAGCAATATGATTGAGTAGATAGGCAAGTAATCAACTATATATTTTGTAACATTATTTTATAAGCGAAGTATTACGAATATTTTTTAGCAATGAACTGGGAGCAATTTGGGTTAACTGCCTTGCCCAGGGACAGAACAACATATTCTTAATCTTGTTGTCTGAGAGATCAGAATCACCGACCTTTCAATTACAGCTCTTGACCACTAGGCTGCCCTGCTGCCCTAACTATATATGCTACCCTATGAATATATTACCACATTTTCAACAACGGCTGATTCTGTTTAACATCAATCAGACATTTTCTTTTTTTCAATAATAGTGGCCTCGATATGGTTTTCACTGTTGTCCTTGAGGCCCCAGATCCACAGCGGGCCTGAGAGACCTCCCATGGCCTCGGCTCCTACATACCTCGGAGATTTCCCAGAATGTCTTGAGCCTCCTGGTAGGTGGTCCTCCCCTTCTTAGCGGCCTCCTCCGCTAGCGCCTTGGCAGCATCAGCACGAGCCAGCAATTGATCTGCAGTCTGCAGGGACAGAAGAGAGACAGCCATTGGGATTAACTTTATTTTCCCCCCACAAACAACAAAGCATACAGGTAAAATGCAGGCCTTTACAGCATGCTCGTTATTGCTGTACTAAGGGGTTGTAGAGGAGCGGAATCCCTTAAAGGCTGTGGTAGTTAGTCGCATTTGTAATGCGGTCATTTTCCACTTCATGGCTCATTTAATAGGGCACTCTAATCTTACAAGGCGCTGAAACCATAACCATTTTTCAAGCTCTGCATGTGTGGCACAGGTCACATGCAGCTCAAATCTATTTATAGCACAGTTTACAGAAAGCATAAGTCAAGCTAGGGTAGTGAAATTCCCAAAGGTTATTCCAGAGATTCAGGCTAAAAGACTCCTGGAATTGGTATGGAATGAAGAAGGGAGTCGATTAGTTCTCTACTTGGGATTTAAGGATCTGGTTAATTTTGTGGCAAAGCCTGAAAATAAGTCTTACCTGCTGCTCCGTGTTGCCCTTCTCAAGCAGCTTACGGACATCGGCTTCCTTCCCCCTCAGGTCGTCCCTCAGGTCATTGTAATCCTTCTCAGTCTTGTCAATCAGCTTGTCCAGGTCCGACGCCTCCTTCTTGATCTTGTTCGCTTCGTCCTAAAATTTCAAAAAGCAATGTCAAGACTTGGAAAGGACACCGTGCTTTTATTAGCCATTCTCCATTAACGCACGCGTCTTGAGCCATGCAAACCCTTTGAATGAATGTCAAGACTTGGAAAGGACACCGTGCTTTTACTAGCCATTCCCCATTAATGCATGCGTCTTGCGCCATGCAAACCCTTTGAGTGAATTTCAAGAGTGAACTGTCATTTTGAGAAACACAAGGCACAAAGGAGTTCATTCATGAAACCAATGAAGACAATGTAGCCCTGATCAGGCAACAAAAACAGGGGTGCCGTCAGTAAACAAGACTGACCTCCAGTGATTTAGTGTCAAAGGGTGGCACGCTGGTCAGGTTGGCATAGATCTTCAGGGCCTTGTCAGCAGCTTCCTCAGCTTCCGCGTGCACCTTGTTGGCCTGCTTCTCCAGGTTCCTCGCCAGGTCCTTGGCTTCATTGTACCTAAGAGGGAAAACAGGACCGTAGCAATTAGTCAACATTTGATGTGATTTGAAATAGTACTAGTTTATGAGACACACAATTCAAAACGTTTTCATTTCATATAAGTTTTTACTTTTTGGCGTTATTTAGCAGATGCTTATATCCAAGGCAAGCTTTAGAAGCTGTTGGGGTTAAGTGCCTTGCTCGAAAGGCACAAAAACAGGCTCAGGCATTCAAAGCAGCGACCTTTCGGGTACAACACCAACCACTAGGCTATGTGCTTGTTCACTTACTGACTGGTCTTAAATGATCTCCTAAAAAGCTTGTTTGACATTATATTAATGTTTGTATGATTGAGACATGATTTTACAGCTACATTTGTGAGAACAATGCCAGAAAAGACTTGCTGCAGACAGGGACATACTTCCTGTTGAGCTCGTCAATGTCTTGGTTGGTCTTGTTCTCGCCATCTAGAGTCTTCAGCAGCAGGTTTAGAGCTTTGGTGGACGTGTCGTTGGCATCCTTGGCAATCTTCTCGATTTGATCTGCGTCCATTTTATGTCTGTAGAGGTAAGAGAAGAAATACGGCTTTAAATTAGGGTGAGAATTTTACGCAGCGAGCTAAATAATCTGTATATGAGCTCCAGTGGTTAAGCAGTAGCTTGCCTCCATAACTGAAAAAAAAGACGATTATTATATTAAAATGAGGCGGTTTATTGGGGCCTAATCCGGTAATAAGAGGACAACTGCATAGCATGAGCTTACTTTTCAGCCAGGATGCGAGCCTCCTCGGCTAGAAGGGTCATATTGTTAGGCCCTCCGGTGTTTGAGGGCGTTTTGAAGTCCTGAGGGGGAGAAAAATAATAAAGGGAATCAATGTTATGTTAGTCATGCGGGACGAGGGCATTCAGCAATGTGCTATGTTTGGGAACAAATGATGTTTGGCCAAGGATTTGCCACAATAAAAAGAGACTTATTTATACCGGTCTGGGAGATTTAGTGCTGCACACGTATTAGACAGCGTCTCAAAGTATGTCCTATATCCTAAATGGTTAGTCTATTTTTTGATGTGGCTTTACGGGCAAATAAAGAAGTGTACTGTACTGGTTGGCATTTATGAGGACTCCTTAGTTACCGAAATGAAATTACGTTTCTCAGAAAGAATCCCAAGATAACCCACCACTTTGCTGATTGCATCCTTGGCCTTGTCTAGTTCCTCACGGGAGCGGTCGATCAGATTCTTAGCATCTTGGACCCGGCTGCGGGCCTCGTCGGCCAGGTTTCCGGTGTTGTCCACAGTGTTCTTGATGTTCTGGAGACGGTTCCACTGAGTGGTCAGAGTGCTGTTCAGGACCCCCAGGCGTTCCAAAAGGCCTTTGTCAACATCTGAAAAGAATGTATTAGAACATCACTCAGAAAAACATGAAAGCCCCATTCCCAAGTCATATTCTCAGTAAAGTAAATGAACAACCTCACTCCTCATCCATCCACTAGTATCTGAGGTATATTGGGTAGGGGTTCTAAAATAACAGCTTTGAACGGCTGATCAATGATCCGCCCTAGTGTAATTTAACCCTAAACCATTTTTGGCTTCAGAAGTGCAGTTTCTTTGTGAGCTCTACAGCTGCTGTAGGAAAGCGATATCCTTAAAGAAATTGCAGATACAAGTACTGAAGGAGGGACAGGGAGCAGTCAGTATTCTCCTACTATGGATACTGTAGAAGTGTCTGTCGACGAGGAGTCATTAATCTACTCCATTTATAAACCAAAAGCACCACCGCCGTCGGTTTGTCATGCCCTGAGGCAGACTGAACAACAACTCCCATTCATGACTCATTTGATCTAAGTGGAAGATTACAGCATTGCTTCAAGCCAATGACACCAATCACGTTTCCCTCTGGGGACAAAGTTCATTTGATCGCTTGACTGACCCATAATATCCCCCCAAAAATTCAATTTAATAAATTTTATATCACTGAAATGCAAGTAAATGCCAAAAGTCAACAATTACTGAATATAACAGCATTTACCTTTACTGGTCTGCGCCTCCTTCAGCAGATCCATGATGGCTTTCTCTGCCTCCTTGAGACGGTCCTCAAATGCCTTGTCACTCACAGTATCCGAAGGGGAGCCCAGGTTGTCAATCAACGTCTGCAGGTCCTGCAGCTTCTGTCTCTGCTGGTTCACCTGAACCAAAACAAAACGATATGCTAAAGTTGTGCAGATTGCCAGGACTTGCTTGCAGAAAACATCTCCAAATGCATTTGAAAACGTTTCGTAATAGAGAGGTTGTCAAGGCACCTATTCAGAAACGCTAAATATACTCTGCATTCCAATTATGGCCCAAAAAGAACCGGGGTGTTAACCTTGTCTCGGATCAGGGAGTAGCAGGGCGGGCACTGCTGGCAGCCGGGGGTGGAGCGGTTGTAGAAGTAGTTCTCCTCGCACATGTCACAACGGGCTCCCACAAAGCCTGGGCGGCACTCGCAGCGGCCGTCGTCCTTACACTGGGCCGTGGAAGAGCCCTCCGGGTCGCAGTCGCACGCTGTAGCACCGCAAGACAGAACAGGGATGAGAAACCGGCAGCGGTTGTTCACGTGCGCGTGCCTCGTCGTGGCAACGCCCAAAGCTCAATCCGAACAGTTAACAGAGGCTGGCGAGAAAAAAGGCGCCTACGTTTGCAGCCGGATGACCTGAACCCGAAGAAGTTGACCTCGCAGCGGTCGCAGCGGTTGCCCGTGACGCCCGGTTGACATTCGCACTGACCAGATTCGATGTCACACTGACCGTTGGTGGACCCGATGGGGTTGCAGTTGCATCTGTCGGGGACAGAGAGACCAGTCAAGGAACATTCCCACTCTGCACTTAAATGGCCTTCATTCAACATTACAAACGCCCAGGACGCATTGTAAAGACAAGGTAACGGAGTCTAACGACGAATGGGAAAAACCTCTACCCAAATATACAGCACAGGTCTCAGGGGAAATGGGCGAACGTCTCCTGAGAAACGACCCACCGTTCACAGCCGGTTCCGCTGCGCAGGTTGAAGAAGCCGGGCTCGCACGCGCTGCAGTCCCTGTTGGTGACGTGGGGGAGGCAGTCGCACTGGCCCGTCACCTGAAGACAGCTGGTCTGTTGGCCGACCGTGCCGTACGGAGAGCAGGAACACGCTGGGGAGAGAGGAAATCACTGTGACTACAACTGAAAGCGTCGACCGTCTTTGTGGGTCAATCGACCCGTTGACAGTTTGGAATACGTTACCACCGATAAAGGCATCAATCTTCGTACAATACACAGCTTTTGACCAAGAAAAAACAACATTCTCCCAGCGGCACAATTTACATTCCTTTTTCAGTTGGCGGCAACGGCACGTGATTCTGTCAACTTGTTAGCAGTTGTTCTAATTCTACCCACTACTGTGCCACAAAGGACAAACTGCATTACTCACAATCCATGTATCGAAGGCATTTCAATTAAAACGTTCTCTACGTGACTGTGACAACAACAGCTGCTTTTAAAATCGGTGGATTTCCCACTGTTCCCAAAAGTACCTGAAAAACATTAAGACTAACACTTGAACGCACACAGAACAGACAAAGGCCGGCACATTGCAACTAATTGGTCTGCAACCAGCCAATGAAGTCCATCTAACTCGACCGACCACACCCACACACATTGACTGACAAGTCACGGACAGATCAACGCCATACGTTTGCACTTGTCGTTGGGGTTGGTGGCCAAAGCCTTTCCGTAGAAGCCCTCTTGGCAGCGGTCGCAGAAGAAGCCGTCCGTGTTGTAAATGCACTTGAGGCACTCTCCGGTCTCGCGGTCACAGTTGCCCACGGCATTGGGGTCAATGTTGTCGTTGCACTTGCAGGCCCGACACGCCCTCACTGGGCCGTCCTGGCCAAGTGGGTCTCCGAAGAAACCGTCATCGCACAGCTCACAGCGCTTCCCTGCGGAGAGATTGAACAGAGTTTAAATGATCGGATTACGTACGTTTCTAAAGAGTGCGGACACATGAACAACTCCTGAACAGTGACCAACAACAGCACAATTCTTAACGATTATATTCTAAATCCACTACATTAGAGGAAAGATATAATCAACAGTTACATAAAAAGCCATACTTCTTTCAAAGTGATTCTACACAGAAAGAACTGTTCTAAGTGGTATAATTACCTTTGGTCGTAATCTAAACATTTGCAGAGTCTTGTCTGTAAAGCATTTAGTAGGTCTCAACCCTAGATAACCTAATAAAAATACCTGTGGTTCCGGCAGGACAGTTGGTGCAGACAACCTCCTTGGTCTTGGGCACGACAGCACACGTGGATCCTCCAGGGCAGGGGCAGGGCTGGCAGTCGCCGGGACTCCCGACTGTGGAGTCGCCGTAGTAACCGTCTTTGCACCTTTCACAACTGAGGCCGGCGGTGTTGTGATGACAGTCGCATATCCCTTCAAAAAAGACAAATCACACACATGTCATGTCCCCCATCTTGCCACCAGGGGGAGTCTAAGCCAAGGCACAAGATTGAAGGGTCCCGCCGTTTTAACAACCAAGCCACCTTTTTTATTTTCTCGAGAGTCTGTCTGGCTATCAGTCATGTTTTAAACCACTGGGCACGCAGACAAATCTCTTTTTAGCCAAGTGTTATTATGGGCTGAAGTGTGTGGACACCGCGTTCCAGAGACATTAAAAGATGAGCCGCTGTTCCAATCAGGAGCCCATTTGAAGGCAGTGGCAGACCAATGGGTGCTCATTATGACTAGGACATTTACACCATCAGACGTTCCCTCACAGAACCTGATCTAAAGAGGTGCTCTGAACAGGGACTTTGTTTGGGACTGGGACAGTGTCTATTCCCTCACTGACCTGTGTCGGGGTTGCATGTTTCGCTGTGTCCATTACAGTTGCAGGCGTCGCAGGAGCTGAAAGGCCCCAGGTCTGGTCTGCTCCTTCGGTATCTCAGGTCGCACTTCTCGCAGTGCTGACCCACGTAGCCCTGGGGGCAGGTACACTTCTCCACCCAGCGGGCCGGTGTCCCAGGACCTTTCCTAGCAGTGATCAGGGTCACGTCATCAAGGTAACCGGCACCTGGGCGGGGTGACAATTCCATTTTTGTCATTTGGAATAGGTTTATATTGAAAGCGACTTCCAAAAATTGCTAGTGAAACTATCCTCAATATACCAAATCAGTGCCATTAAGAAAATCTGCCAACCGGTAATGTCAGTATTCGTGAAGTGTCTTATTACAGTGTTTCATCCATACAAATCTGGATAAGATGACCTCATCATGTTATGTCTCAAAAGGAAGTGAAAAATCAACATTCTCCTGAGTATTTTTGTTAAGACTAGATTCGATTTTGAAACATCCTCTCAGTGGTTAGGTCATGTCCTTGTTTTTTAAGTGCGTCAAATCCAAGCTTATCAGCCCGCCCGACCTTACTGCCTCACTGCTAGCCTAACAGAGCAGTTACTACAATAGCGCTAAACATCTAGTTTACAAGTACGTAAGCATACATACCTCTCTCGCTGTATGTGCCACGGATCTTGATGGAGGTCAGATTGTGCAGAAGCTTCTGGAACTCTGAGTGAGTGAGACTGGGCTTCCATGGGTATTCCGTGCTGTCGTGGAGCCTGACAGCAAACATTAGCGAAGTTAGTGAGGCATTCTCAACATGGTACTACTTTACGCATTTTCTAACATTAGCACAATCTTCACATTATTACCACAGAAGTACATGTAACAGTTAATTTACATCCTAATTCATCTTATTGAGTAAAAATAAGAGGTGGCAATCTATATAACTGTGATATCCCCACCCACCTGAACACAAATGTATGCCTGCTCTCCCCAGGAAATGCATTTCCCTGAGCAATGAGAGGCACAGCTAATCTGAGGCCAGCCCCTTCCAGAACCACATCCTCGGCCGAGAGGCGCGCGTCTCTCCGCTCCACGTGGAAGTTGAAAGTGAGGTTCTGGCCATAGCTCAGCAGCTGATTGCCTAGGAACTTCCCTACGGTAACAAGTAAAAAATTAATAAAAGAACGCATTAGAATAATTTGTTTGTTGCTTTCAAAATACAAGTGTTGGAGTTAGTGACGTTCAGTCAGTACCTGGAGCAACAAAGTACATTGGGAAGTAGTCCTCAGAGAGGAGGGAGATCTCCTCTCCTCCAGCAGACCACTGGACTGGTACACTGGAGCCGTCACGCTGTTGGCCTTTCCACTGCTCGTCATCTAGGGACAATGCATGTTTGTTACAGCATTTCTCATCACCGGTACCTCACCAAAACGTTCGCAATCTTAACGCCGAAGCGTATACCCTAAACATACTTAACATGCTGGGAGTAAGCTTTGCCCGAGCCAACACAGCCTATAAGGAAAAGGCAGGAATGGGCTCACCTATGTCAAAGTTGGAGGAGATGGTGCTGATGCTGTATCCTTCAGCGCTGTTACACACAGAGGAGTGCTGGAAGCAGAAACAAGGGGTGCAACCCTGAGGGTTCCGGGGATCCATGTTGAAGAAGCCCAGTTTACACCTGAAATACAACCCGTTACCTACTTAACATGACCATTCATAAAAAAAACATAACACTGTAGACGCACAGGCAAGCCTATATCTGCAAATACAAGTTCGCCACACAAGATCTACTGACATTTAGTTTGAGCTGTAAGCTATTTCCTGCAATGAGTCACATATTGCCATTTGAGTTCAAATACGATATGGGTATACATTGACAGAGGTTGAAATGCGCTGACAGTTTCTACTTGGGTGACAGCCGAGGTGAACGACAATTTAATAGCGTGTAACCGCCACCTCCTGAGAGTCTCAGCCCCGTGTTGAGAGGCAGACAGAGAAACGGGCCCTGGGAGTCTCAGCACCGTGTTGACCCCCGCTGCACCTGACAAACTGAACCGACTGGCACCTCACTCAAACGTCTTCTGACAAGCGACATGTCGCCGCCTAGGGAATCGTTTTGCAAGCGCCCACACTGGGGGGATCATTCATTTCCTCCACGGCCCAGCTGGGCGACTGTGAGGAATGTTACACCCACCAGCGGCTGCAGATCCGGGCACTGCAGAGGGGAAAAGGTGCCGTGTCGGGGGCGGGGGAGCACGAGGGTGAGAGGTGGTGACCGCCAGGGCACAAAGAGAAGAGCCAAGCAGGCGGGCAGGCAGGCAGAACAGCAGACAAGGCAACAGTGACCGGCTGGGCTCTGGAAAAGCCATAGAAGGCCTGGCTGTCAGACTGTCTTGGTGGGGAGGGGTGAGCTATCTTTGGGCTGTTTTCTACTTTGCTGCTAGGGGAGCCACCCTGCCTGTCTAATTCTATTTCGCAAACATACAGAGCATTCTTTCATTGAGGGGGGTCACTCTCCTGTGTGCCTCTGTGTCAGGGGCTGCTTTTAAACATCTGTGGATTAACCCAAGAATGCCACAACAGAGAAGGAGCTGAAATGCTGCATCGCCGAGGATCTTTCACACAGTTCCCCTCAATCAACAAGGCTGTAAACAGTGTCTTATTACACTGCCAAAGTGTCAGGCTTTAGTAACCCGTTCCATTCTAAACCCGTACAAATTCCCAGACAAAGACATTCCAAACTAAAAAGACATCCTTGTTAGAGCGTATTTCTGGTGTCAGTCAGAGAGTCTGTGTGTGTGTGTGTGTGTGTGTGTGTGTGTGTGTGTGTGTAATGAATCTCTGTGGGGAGAGAGCAAATGGGTCTGACGCTGACCTGTCACAGCTGAAGCCCTCCACGTTGTCCTTACACTGGCAACGGCCCGTCTGGACATCACACTCCTGTGTGCTTCCGGAAGGGTTACAGGAACAGGGTCTGGAGAGCAGAGGGGGAGGGGGGAGGTGAAGAATGGCTATTCACATCAACAGCATGGGTCTGACAGCCACTATGTAAGAGGCCTTTCCACATTAATGAGAGTTAAAGGGACGATACATAAATATACTTATACATTTAGATGATGTGTTGATACACTTTTTTATTCATTCACTGACGTATTACCAGTTACCAGGTGATAGTAAACAGTTTTGTATGCTTAAAATGAAGGGTTTTAGAGGCAAGGAAAAATTGCCTTACAGAGTGGATTTTGTTGTGGTGGTAACAGAATAGCGACACTGTGTGTTTTCTTTTCTCTGTACTGCAGCACTTTGAATTGAAATAATACATATTTGGAAAAATATATTGGGATTGAAATAGTAAAGTATAGTGTTTTGTTCAAAACAACGAATTTTGTTGTTTTGTATGAAAATTCTTTTGGGCCTCCATGTAACAGCTTAACCATAGGAATTAACAACAACTAAACACTTATTATGATGGCCATTCACAGCTTAAGGTGCTGGCACACGGGCAGCAGTAAGCACCAACTGAACCGCAAGAATCGGCCTACCGTGGTTACACCCATGCGACGGTGTCCACATGACAGCTACAGTGGCTGAGTTTGCAGAGGTTACCATAGTAACAACAATGCAGGCGAAGTTAGGTTTTGGTATGTCTTCTAGAAGTTCGCCTACAGATGTTATATGGTTTTGTAAATTAAATAATAATGAAAGTCAAGAAGTGTTTATTTTTTTCTGTTTTTGTAATTGTCTAGGCAAGCAGATTATTAGCAATTCTCATCTGTGTGCAATATTATTCTTGTTATAATTATTAGACTATTGTTTTTTGATAAAAACTAAATTACACATGATGGTGGACCTTCAATTCAACTTCACTAGATGTGCACGTGTGAAGCTAGCCAGTCAAACTAGTCTAAACTACGGTATTATAAACCCATAACTGCACCAACCATCTTTCACGCTGCATTTTGGGGGATTTATGACCCTGTGGGTCTGCAGAGTAAAATGTTAAATTGTATAATTACGGGAAATCCGACAATAACATATTGATCCACTTTTTTCCTCTCATATATCGGTGTGGTTAATGAATGAGGGTTTGATTGGTTGACAAGATGAACGCTGTTAATTGGTCGACATGGGCAGACATGTTCAGGGGAAAACACACAGTTCAGGGCAGTTCTAACGGTACCTGCAGCCTGCTTCGGTCAGGGTGTGGAAGCCGGGTTGGCAGCGGTCACACTTGTCTCCGGTCACACCCGGCTTACAGCTGCAACGTCCCGTGTTATCGCACTGAGTGGCCAGAGAGCCTGGCGGTAGAGCCAAACAAACAGTTTAACACACAGTTGATCACTTCAACACACAGGCAGACACATGGTTAAAAGCCCAGATAACTCGCTCCACGTGTGAACCTTGTTCCAATTAACACTTAACGGTCGCTTAGACGTTGTCTGTGTGGCCTGTGGTTTTCTGGGTGGGTTTCAGCCTACGATTTGTGTTCAGTAAGGACAGCCTGCGGTTATATAGCAGAGCAATCAGAAACTTAACTGTTTGGCGACAAACACAGTTACAACCTCTTGAGACTAAGGGCTTGTTTACATTATGCAACATTTTCCAGAGACATTTTCCAGAGAACCAGATTTGAAAGGTTTGTTTCTTTTGATGTATAAACTTGCAGATATTGATAAGTCAAGATGCCTACTTTCGAGGCACTCACATTTTCGATAGAGCTCTGTAACTATGAAAACAATTCTGAACTTGATTGTGGTTCTGTGCAGTGCGCATGCATAATGGCCGATTTTTCAGTGAATGACGGCTACAATCCTGCGTGGTACGTCTCCAACATGCCGGTGAAAATTCAAACGCTATGGAAATGATTATTGCAAATTAAGATAAGTCCCCATTGAGTTGTATTTTCTGCTAATATAAAAAAGTCCTAAGCCATGGCACTGCTAAAACAAAGTCTGGCTTGGCGCTGTAAACAGCAGTACTGTAGGTGCTCACCTCACCATCAAGCCAAGCCTCACACGGTATGTCTATTCATCCCAACATAAACAAGAATGCTTTGACCCAAAATGGCACCCAAATTCTCGTGTAGCACACCCCTTTCGACCAGGGCCCTGAGCCCACTTGTCAGTAGCAGTGCTCAAACCCAAACAGGAAATGGACTACAATCGTCAAAGCAGAAATCGTTCACCGATCAAACTGTGGCAATTTCTCGCGGCGAGGACTGGGACACTCACCCACTGGGTTGCAGTTGCAAGGCAGGCAGCGGTTGCCAGATCTGTCCCGGTAGTAGTTGGCCAGGCAGCGCTCACAGTTGGGCCCGCCAGTGTTGTCGGCACAGAAGCGGCAGTGTCCTCCGTGGCCAGTGGCACGGTACAGCTCGGGGTCAAAGTAGCACTCTGAACTCTTGCCATTACAGTCGCAAGCTGTAACAGGAAGAAGAGAAAATGCCATTCATCTCTCTCAAACAAATGTATACATGCGTGCGTGCATGCGTGGGGGGGGGGGGGGGGCAGAAGAACACACCGAACAAAAGTAACGTGAGCACTGTAAACATTTGGTTCTGGGCGCGTTCTTTGCAAGAGGTTGGTACAGCTCCCCGCTAATCTGATTTAAAACTAAATAGCACACTGAATCCTCCCTGCGGTTAAGGCTGGGACATTTCACTTGGCACATCTATCCATATCAGGCGCACTTTTGCCTAAGTGATCTACTGGAAAAGTTTAGTCTTGGGAGAGCGATTATAGGGCCGATTCAGACGGGTGCGGGAGTGACTGGGAGAAGTATGGCGCGGCCTGTTCTGCACCAGATTAGTCATGCACTTGCAGGACGATGCTGACTTCAGCCCGGATAGGCCCGCACAGGAACAAGAAGGATCCCCCGGATGGGGGTGGGGGGAGGTGTGGTCGGCGTGGGAGACTTACGCAGACACTCGTTAGGGTTCTCGGCCGTGGCTCTCCTCCAGGGACGGTCGTTGTAGAAGGGTTTGCACAGGTTGCAGTCATCCCCCTCCGTGTTGTGCTTGCAGTTGCAGACCGGCTTGTTGAAGCCTGGGTTTTTCACACACTCACTGGCGTGGCCGTTACACTTGCACCTGGAACGGCGGCGGACAAGCCTGTTAGTCATCAGGAGAGGCTACATCGCACCAATCGTCTAAACATCTGGCCCGTTACACAAGGCTGACAAGGGATTCGGACCTGTGGGGTGCAGTGAGCATCTGGAATTTATGGCAAATGCAAGAGGGGCTGGAAGATTTTTTGTCAACTGAAGCTTTTTTGGCACAAAATGACAAAATGATAATAACCTGGGTAAAATGACAGGGAAGGCACTTGCTATCTTTGTGGGGGCCTCAAAAAAATGGGCCGATGTGTTACAAATACCAGCCACATTTCGGTCCCAATCTCAGAGTTGAGGATTGGGTCTAGGAACAACTCTCTGTAGTCCGTGTCATCTCATGGATTAAGACGAAACAAGGAAAAAAGCGGATGTGATAACTTGGTTAAGCAGTATAACCACCTTTACTTGTGCATGCTATCTAACAGTCCAAGTACAGCATTATCACACAAGTTACCTCTGTCCTAGAGTGTAACTACTATTACAGAACTACTTTGGCACTCAGAGTTATATTTGCCCTGATACCACAGTGACGTTTTCCCAATGCAGACAGGCTAAATATTCTCCAGCGGAGACACCCCAAAACATCCCCTCAGAAACAAGAGAAGACTTGCATGGCAGCCAACTATGGGTATTGTTTCAGGTGTTCCTTGGAAGCAATCGTGGAAAAAGTTACGGCAGGAAGTGAGACACTATAGCATTAGGAGCTTATTAAGAAGAATAGGTGGTTTGTTCATCCAGAACACCAATGCCAACATACATCACACTATTTTCCATTTTGAAGTAATTGTCATTCTATTTTTCCACCTATATAGTTGGTGGATGTGTTCTAGCTGGCTTGTGAACAGTGAACCTAGTGTCCTGACAGGTGGAGTGGAGGTCTACAGAACTAGAGGGTTTGCCAGTTTGGTCCTTGGACTCATCTATGGCATGATATCGGGGCCCGCCCCATTCCGTTCCCCGTGTACTGTAATCCAGCACTCCCAGGCAGGAATGCCAGGAATGTGGCTGTGTAATGGAAATCTGCTCCACATTTCAAACAGATTAAGGTGAAAAGACACTGCAGTGGTAAGGGGGGCAGTTAAACACTTGTCTAATACGTGTCTGATCCCCTCCTCTCTCTCTGGCTTATCGGTTCAGAATTAGTCGAGTTTGGTCCTGGGAGATTCTAAAACGGGAGCAAGATGTGATATGAATGCGATCTGTAGTCGGCAGACGATCCTACTTTAGATAATTGACATCACCCAGACAAAACCACCTTTGTGGTCAACACTTGGGAGTTTGATAATAATGCTGGATTAGGCATTTTTTCAATGTTTCTTCACTCTAACATAATGAATCCTATTCTTGTTGTCTGAATCCTTTTCTTCCTCGTTTGATAAGTAACAAATTCCACAAAGATATAATATTAAATGTTGAAATAGTGAAATAAAAAACCTCTGTGCAAAATGGGAAAAGCAGGGCAGTGGTAAGATAGAGTGTTGCATCGGAAACTGCGCTCACCTTCCTCCCACAGCAAAGTCAGAGATAGCGTAGTAGTAGGACTTCAGGACCTTGGGATCGTTGAAGACCTCGTCTCCGAACGTGTTGAGCCTGTTCAGGGTCACCTTGATATCTGTGGCCGTCACCCACTCCTGCCGGAACAGACACAAACAGGCACAGCGTAGCCCGGTCAGACTAACATCTGAAACACGTCTGCCAGGCATTGCCTTCCAGATATGTAGAGTTAGTCTTGTTTGACCAGTGGGAAAAAAAAGGGAGTGAGGAATGGAGATTTCTTAGAGAAGTGCACAGATTTGATAGGTTTGCTTGATGTTAATATTGGGTTGAAAGGTTTGTTTTGTAATGCGAGATTAAGATACCTTGTCCTAAAGGAGTATAAAAGAACTGTCAAAATAAACAAAACTTTAGATTCTCATTGAAAAAGATACAGAGACATTTTAATGTTTGTTTAGAACTAATGCAGAACAGAACAAAATATGTAGTAAGCAACAGGAGATTGCTTAAATAGTATTTCTAAATACAGTTGGAAACCATAGTGTAACATCTGCAAGAGCTTTTCTGTTCCACACAATAAGCTTTAAAACAATCATAAATCAATGCAGTTTACATCCAACATTTTAACAGTCTGTTTATATCTTTTTCTGAAGGAGATGTAAATGCTGCCAAGGTCACTCCGGAATCGTACAGACACCAAATGCAAATGTTATGTTATTGATATGTTGTGTATTAGATATCAGTTTCAAATAATGAAACACAACATGGTTAGATTTGTAATATAACTTTACATTAAATGGCCACCATCCTGGAGCTAGAATTGGGATCATGCATACGGTGCAAATAATTAATAGTTTTAGAACATAGTAAACTTAACCAATAGGGCATTTGTGGCATAAGTTCATGGGGTGGGTTATTTTTATGCAATTTTACAAAGAATTTGAAGACAAAAAAATAAGTGACTGTTGTGGCCCATGGAACTTTCAGAACTACTGGCTGACATTTTACAAAAGCTCCACATTAGAACTTTAAGCATCACCACCCTTTCACAGGCCAAGATCTCTGCCAATAAACATTCTGCAGGATTCGTATTGGTCCAACTACAGTGCACAAGCTAATTAAAAACGTATTTTAAGACATTATTTCTAGCTGAATCCAGACTTAAAACAGGATAAAAATATGATTGTATGTTTTCCTTTTCTTCACAGTTAATCTTGGGCTCTAATATGTAATGTATATGCCTATGTGAAATATTATTTTGAATTTGTTGATGATGTCATGATAAAGAATCTAACAACCATTCAAATATTACCGACAGACTCCATTTAAGAAAGACAACTATCCAAGCAACATAGCCCTTTGACACCTTAGAAAGCCATCCATTCCAAACAGAGTTCTGGGGCTTTGGTATAAATAGCCATAAGCCACATGAGAAAGGCAAATATGGAAGTATATGGCCCGAGAGCAAAATTAGTTCATTTGCTAGTAGAGTATTAGCTATGAAAGCTTTAGTATTCCACACAGGTGGAAAATAACAGGAGCAGCCATTAACATCTGAGATATATGTGCTAAGCCATCAGCAGAACACTTGTTATAAACAAGAAAAATAAACAGGTTAAAATATATTTGAAATATCCAGCATCTACTGACACTATATTACCAAGTAGGTAGTATTACATCAAGAAAAAATCTATGAGGAGTTTAAATATATAACTTGCTATCAGAAACATTGTAAGTATCTAACAAAAACATAGTATGCACTTTATATCCTAAGATATACACGCACTCACAAATTCTATAGAGCTGAAAGCAATGTTAACATTTGTAAGTGAACAGCAACAAACATTTCCAGCTGTTCTTCTGTAGAGCCAAGTTCAATCAGTAGAGTAGTGGGAAATCTGGGGGAGTCGCCTAGCAACATGTTGCAACACTTGGCACTGGTCAAGCTCTCACGCTTTCCCACCTGGACTAATGCTACTCCCTTCTACTGGGCCCGCCTGCCAATGGCCCATGTCCCTGCCAAAACATCTCACGTCTACGGGCCAACTTATCGCTACTCTGTCCTGCTACTCTTCCACATCGATTGCCTCAACTCAACTGATAAAACATGTACTATTACTCGAACTCAGACAGCCGGTAAAAAAAACAAACACCCAGAGACACACAAGTCTGAAACTACTACACACCGGCAGGAGAGACAAGAAGCTTCAAACTATAAACTTGCAGTGTTGTCCCTCAATTTCTCTAAAACGCCACAAACTAACAAACCGGTCTCGAATTTACCTGCAGAACCGGGCTGTTGTCGAAGTTGTAAGCACTGGGCCGGCCCTCCAGGGTGGAGAAGGCCACGTTTCCTCCGGTCAAGGGCGAGATGTCGCTGAACTCGTCCGTGCACAGGGCCTGCTGCTCATCCTCGCCGGTGCGGATGAAGCCTCGGTTGGTCTTCTGGTAGGTCTTCTCACAGGAGCCACTGTAGTATTGGTAGGGTTTCCATGGGCCGTCCTCACGTGTCCGCTTGTAGATGGCAAAGCTCTCTGGGCGACTGGTGTGGAACTTCAGTCGCACATAAGTGATGTCAAAAGCCTTGCCTGACGGGGAGAAAGAAACGGGACATCCATTTAAGTTTACCCAAAGGAGGAGCTCAGCTTCATGGCAAACACAATACAACCTACCCAGAATATTTTAACTAGGCACGTAATAAAATATGCAGAAATCTCTTCACAACGTAACAAGAAAGAAATGGGACCGGAGGGGCAATAAACCTGAAACCGTTTTTTTTGCCCCTCTCTGGTTGTTCTGCCACCGTGATGGGCACACAACTATGCCCGGTGTCAGTGTGTTGTCTACTGAAAAAACATACCCCTTTAAGCCAAAACAATAGATGATTTCCAAAGGTCTCCAGTGTCCATTTTTAAAACTAGACGGCTTTTTCCAAAACATTTGGCATGTCAGAGCAGGCTAGAAGTTACAAGGGATGAAGATTAGACTATATCGGCAACCAGGCACAAGAAACGTTTTGGATAGAGATCATTCATTTTGTCTAAAGAAATGACAATCTTTCAGCAGACCAACAAGAGCTACTGCTTTTGGAAAGAATTTGCTCTATAAACAGAGCTAAGACCTCTCCCAAAATCTAGACAGGAAATAGTCTGCCATGTGCAAATATAGGTGAAGCAATATAGCTTACTTATAATATAGATTTCTCAACCCCAGAGATGAAAGGGGAAAAAAACGGCAAGAAATAATGAGTTACAAAAATGTCCTCCAAGCAGGTCTGCATGTTGTTGCCCTCACCATGACAATGAATTTGCTGACTTGTAACTCTTAAACGAACAAGGTTTTGTGGGTCAAGGTTTATCTGAATGGGCTATATCTTTAACTGCAGGGAGTGATCTGGTTTAGTTGCAAATCTATAGATCTGCAGTGAGATTCAAGTGAATTCCATTCCTGTTCTGGAGCGCACGCTTGGCACCAAACCTGACTCCTGCACCCATTTTAACCCGAACAGGCCACGAGTCAGTGAATCTGGAGTTTTTAAAGGCAGGTCTGCAACACCTAGCAAAACATTCTTTGTAGTTTTTGGGGTAATAAAATGTAATCGGTTTGGGTACAAATATTTCAGCTTGACCCTGGGAAAGTTGAAAATGAAAGCATGAGGAAACTAGAATGAGACACAAGCCGACGTGACAAGTTGACATTTACATAACACGCTAAGGGCATGAAGAACATCCAGCTCAACCAATTGGCCCGCCGACCATTAGTCGGACGATTTTCACCCAGTTTGCTAGCTTTTTCCAGGCGTCATTACGATGAACAGGCATGACCGCCACAGTATCCCAATGCTGCTTTCTGTGAACAAGCAATCCTAAGAGCACTCGAGCAGCGGGGAATCCCACTGGGAACAGACACTGTCATTGACATATCATTCCGAAAACCGCCCCCGCATCCTCTCAAACAAGACAAACAGCATCTGTTGGCGCAGCGATGGAGTGGCAAGCCGAGAGGCAAACAACAAAGGGCCCCTCGTCAACCCATCACGGAGCCACCCACTCAGTGGATACAATGGACACATCAACACTGAATACAGGTGGTCATTAGACTACAGGTCTAGTTCACATGCAAGGAGAAGGCCGACCCGAACATAACCAGAAAAGCCCCATTGAACGGACGGTTGAGTCCTGACCAAGAACGTGGTGACCTCTTTGGCAGGTATTTTAAAAGTTGTTGGATGACGGGGTTTTCTTTGTACATTCCCAGTATGCTGTAGCTGTTATGGAAGCCTTCCTTTCCATGAAAAGCCCTAGGTGCTTAAATCCATTCTTCTTTTTCAGGTTTTACAGATAGACAACAGAGAAATATAGAGCGGTTTTGCTAAAAGGGTTGTGTGTGGCAGCAGGGCACCAGAGGCAGGGGACTTCACCACTGGACCAACCAATGCCACCAGTATAGAAGCTAGTCCAAATGTATGCAAAGCATGACACACACAACCACAGGGCTATCTATGCATCTGGAATCCATTGTTTCACTGATGTTGTCTAAGGATTCTCGATAAACATTTTATAGCCAGTCGCAGCAGCGAACATGGAACGGATCTGAACCACTCATACAAGTCTTCGTTTCACAGTTGGGAGTAATTGCTGAACACAGTACAGTATTGCACATGATTTGAGTATATTACACTGTCCTCCAGTGTGCTCTACTGTCCTGTACTAATCTCTACAGTATTCACCAATACTCTTCTCAACGTTATTGTACTGATCTCGACTGTCATCTCACCCTTTAGATGAAATGATTGGAGGCACAGCGAGACCAAGAGAGAGGCCGAGAGCCAGAGAGAGAGAGGCCGAGAGCCAGAGAGAGAGAGGCCGAGAGCCAGAGAGAGAGAGGCCGAGAGCCAGAGAGAGAGAGGCCGAGAGCCAGAGAGAGAGAGGCCGAGAGCCAGAGAGACAGAGACAGAGAGAGAGAGACCGAGAGAGAGAGACCGAGAGAGGGAGACCGAGAGAGGGAGACCGAGAGAGGGAGACCGAGAGAGGGAGACCGAGAGAGGGAGACCGAGAGAGGGAGACCGAGAGAGGGAGACCGAGAGAGGGAGACCGAGAGAGGGAGACCGAGAGAGAGAGACCGAGAGAGAGACCGAGAGCGATTTTTATTTTAACCCTGAACATGAGCACCTGATTAGTAAGCTTGATGATTTATTATCTAACTGAATTGGTTGAGGTTTGGGAAACTATTCCCTAGAGCATAAAACCAAGCAAGATTCCACTGATTATTGTATTGCAAAATTATGTTTAATTGAGAGCAGAAAAGGCAATGACGTGGGGAAGTATTGTTTTGTTCTAGAAAAAACCTGGGCAAGACTGAATCATTCTATGGGCCCTATCCGGCACACTACATCCAAAACTTTATTCATAATTATACAAAATAAAAATAAAAACTTGACAAGATCTGCAGATCACATTACTTCAATTACTGCTGCATATACATTAATTTCTAATTAAAAGTCCAGTGGCACCCCAAGTAATAAGTACAGTAGTATCATACTGTCTGTTTTGTTTTCTTTCTGCGTTGCTATGATACATAACTATGGAGCAGCACAACAATCCACTCATGTTAATTATTATTCGTTCTCACCATACGCAATTGATGGCTAGCGATATCTGAGAATGTCTTAACAACAAGTTGATAACTTGCTTAATATGTAAAACTAAACTTCCAGCCAAATATGAAAATCTATCACCCGATCCTAAAAATCAATAAGTCCAAGCATAGATCTTGCCTAACTAACGAACATCTTGCAGCAGTACAGCACACTGCTTCAAATAAAAGGACTCCTGACTTCACCTCACATGTCAAGGCCCACACTTGGCTATCCAGTTCACAATGTGAGTTGTCCTAAAAGTACATTTCATGGGCCTGGGCTGGCCGAATAGCTGTCATTAAAGCATGCAGTACAAAAAATATATTGTATGAAGATTGATAACAGCAATTATATCAACATTTGCACAGAGTGAACATCTTCAAAAGTGATTTCATAATACAGCCTACTCTGTTAAGGTGGATTTAATGGCAAATACGTGTTGCAACATTTCTGTTGAGTAATAACCTTGAAAAGGGATTTCTTAGGCCTTTGCCTGCCAGACTCTTAACAGATAGTTGTTAAGAGTATAATTCGAAAAACATTGTTAAAGTAAATTGTTAAGTTTGATTATGAAAATGGTGCTGCATGGAAAAGAAATATTCATAAATAGAATATGCCAGTTGAGTAAGCTATATTGCGTGTTTTTTAAGCATGTTGGTTAAAAAAGTATTCTGGCCCGTGATGCCATTTGGCATTTTCAATGTGGCCCCCCAGTGAAAAAGATTGCTTATAAAATCTAAGATTATGGTACATAAAACTTGGTTGTCTCATGTTAAGATTTTCCCACATTAGTAAGACTCAAAGTCAGATTGCTAGGGCGGGAAAGTTGTCAAATACTCAATCAAGAAAACTTTTCCCAAATCCAAAACAATGACCCATGATTAGCTTTGGAGGAGCTTTACTGCACCAAAAGAATTAGCCTAAAGAAATTGCCAGAGCCGTTATGCTATATTAGCCTTATTACTCAATTAACTGGCATTGGTTAAACCCAAATTAAACCTTTTCATTCTAAGACACAGACCCCATGAAGGACTTTTCCGGCCCCCGACCTTCAGTGAGGCTTTAAATGAAAATTCCCTCTTGGGATTGATGGCGAAGAACTAAACGGAGGGAACTTTAACCATGTGTGCACCTGCCCACTCCTCAAGGATGTTCTAGTTGAGTGAAGCCATGACTTGCTGGTATGGCGGTGGCGGTTGGGGGAGGGGAGATCAAGAATGAACTAGTTGGAATGTGCTTCCGCTCCGCAGTGACGCCAGTGGGGGAAAAGGGAAAAGAATTGAGGTTGACTGTTCTTTGGGAGACATTTATTATTGAAATGTGAACGCTCACGACAGTTGCAAAAAAATTGTCTTTGCCATGTTCTGGAGTATAAAACACCCACGTATCACAAATCAAGCGTTGACAGAATTTTACATTGTTATCTGGTTGGTGAACCATGAATGGTCGAAACTGAACAAGTGGTATATATCACAAACATTAAAAGGTGTTAGATGTTACATTCAATGAATCATGTAATTACAAGTGAATTCCGCTCATAAAAATGCTACTTCTTTCGTAGGCACCGACTTGACGATGCAGTTGACTGTTTTAGAAAGAACTCTGAAATCCACATTTTCGTTGCAGAAACATTCTGACAAGCCACGCAGTGGTCTCCTACGGACTCTAACGTGTCATTACAACACGTGTCGAGTGTTACCATGACAGGACTGGACTTGTATGCTGACAAACCCAAGACCAAGGCCTTTCAACCGACATATCTGGGACCACTCTGTAGAAAACTACCGGGCGACATTCCAGTTGGGCAGCAGGGTACGACACCAGGGTCTTTGGAGAGGTAAGAGGCCTATCATCACATGGAAGTCATTCAGCACACCGAGGTCTTTCCTGATGTTTGCCTGTTAATCACATAGGCAATGTCTATTCCAATGCTGAAAGCAATGGAAGAAAAACAGATGGCAGGTTGTCCAGAAGACACCATAACATAATATAAATCAATTTGAAAACAGTAGAGATCCTTCTTTGAGAACATTACATTTGTGAAAGGAAGACCACCACTCTGCCATTAATTCAGAATCCATCCCACGTGTGTGTCTTATCAGCCAAGAGAAATTCACACTGTGTCCTTGACATTCTGTAGCTGGTGGTAGACTTTTTCTTCTTCATTTTGTCTGCCGGCTGGTTTATGTAAGGGTTTCCCTGTTATCGGCTGTTGCAGATCGTGTCAAGGCAGGGTGGTAAGTAGTGTTGGACTAACAAATCCCAGAGGATAAGTTAATCTGGTAACCTGCCCTTGAGCAAGGCACTTAACTGCATTTGCCCCCAGGGCCTGATGCTTTTCCTTAACAATAAGAATGTATCATGCAGATTGAAAAATGTGAAGTGAGCAAAGGGTTATGTGGTAATAGTTTTTTTCATTTTGGGCGGCTTATTACCCTCTAGAGATCTGTTCTTATAGTGACTTCTTTTTGTCTGAAAGTAATGTTGATATCCTTGGGAAATTTCAGTGAGAGATCTCTCAAATACTAATAGGTGACTTGGTTTGGGGTAAGGTTTCCTTGATATCCAAAAGGCATAAACAAACAAAGCTGATGGCTTCAGGCTGAGTGTTTTGACAAAGATTTACTAGAAAATGCTGGTAAAGTCATTGCATCTTCCCTGGTGAAAAGGGCTCAATACCTCCAAATGACCTTTTTAATCTATGCATATGTCAACCCCCTTAAGACTCCTGAAAAGTAAAACTCTTGTGTAGCAAATTTATTATTAAGTCAATCTTTCAGCTGAACAAGAACATAATACTCAAGCCTTCAGATTATTAAATAAATAATAAAAATGAATATAATCATTGGGAGAACCAGTTCAGCCAAATGAATAGAAACTAAATGTGTTGCATTCCAAGTAGATTTTAAGGGGAAAACATCAGAATAAGCCTTTTAAAAAAGACAGCAATTTTGAAATATTACCTTCTACAACAGGGCTGTCCAGTCCTAGTAACCAGAGGACTGAAACCTGCAATTTGTTTCTAGCTGGAATTTCATTTCCCTCACCTTTGTTTGGACCCTGCGGGACCACGATTTGGCCACCCTGTTCAGCATGCTACCTTAAGAGGTGTTCTTAAATGCACCTTTCACAGGATTTGCTGGGATGATCTGACTGTGATTCGGGCCCCTTGCTTGCATTCCTTACATCCTTTAACACCCAGCGGAGCATGGCCCTGGGGAAGTGGCAGGGAATATCTGGGGGATGGGCGGGGATTACAAGTTGTTGTGGGGTGTCGGTTAATGTCCAGGCTAAAGCCCCAAGCCACAGCATGGTCCAATTAAATCTCCTCCCATGACCTCATTGCATTCTTTACATGGAAGATGAACAATGACCGCTTTGACTTTTAACGTGTGGGCATGACACGTTTTTTTCCCCTCTCCTTCTCGTACGCGATTTGTATAACATCTGTTTAACTCGACACTCCCACGGGCTGCGCCAATGCACAGGGATGCGGACAGGACACGGCAACAACTATGTCAGGAACTCTCCACAACCACATTAAATTCTAGCCTAATCCAGTCCTGTTAACGATACGTCGATATGATGACAGTAGGGTCCATTAACCTAAATGGCTACTTAATGGACATCGAATTCTAAAAGCGAAATTTGACACACTGCACATGCATCACTGTCAAGTGCGTACCCAACCCAACCTCACCTCAGGAAAGACAAAACAATAAAACCTTAGCTGCAGAGGAGATGGTGGTGTGCTTCTGCATACAACAGATAACAAAAAGGGAACAAGGTGAGAGTGCATTTGGGCCGTTTCCCTGCTCTTTCACAGGTGCTGGTAGGGTCCAAGTCAAACAAGGAAAACTCCCCAAGATAAAACTCTGAACAAATTGGGAGTTTTATTTAGAAGAGGTTGGGGGAGGGACATATTACAATAGAGGAATTCGGGGAATGTGCTGGAGTTCCTCGCCATGTGAAGGGCAGATAGCCCGTTACTAACGGTCTCGAGGAGAACTGTCAGAAGCGGGTAAAGATCCCCCCTCAACCGGCAGATCTTTTAAGTAAACGGTTTCCGGCAGGTTCAGCCATTCACAGGGAGACTCTCCTTGTTAGGAAGCGGTGCTTTCCCAGCATGCTAAGAAAGATCGTAACGATGCCATAAAGCCGCCAGGTCTTTATTTCCATCAAACAGAGGAATTGTTTCCCCTGGTGAGTGGTCAATCAGAATGTACAAGACAGTCTGAAACCTAACACAGCCCGTGGCATTTCTGAAAATGACTTACTGACGAAAAGATGTGCACACTCACATCTTTTAAACACAGCCTGCTTCAGAGAAAGCCAGGAAGCCCTTAAAGCAAAATACTTTTAAAAATATAATATATTTTCCAAAGGGTATTGAAGAATAGTCCTTTACAAGTAACAAAAAAACAAAAAATAAAATGCAATCGATGAAGTTATCAGCAAAAATATTGTCATCAGGTGCATTTGAATTTATTTTCTTTTATTTTGAATACTGTTAAATATAAAAAGGATGAACATGTGAATTTGTTTTGTTTTGCCACAGTCACTCTGCCCAGTGATAGCAAGCCATCCATTCTATTAAAACATTCTGGTAGGTCTATAATTCTGCTTGCTGTGAACTCGACACGACTGATATACTCAACTGATATCAGCTGCTAACAACGTGGACTTAAGCTCAAATGGTGGGAGAAAATCACACATTCTATATCTTACATTTAGAAGATCTAGCGCCAACGCACCTATCAATCACAGGCTACATTTGTACAATGTGTTTGTTTGTGCGTCTGTGGTCACATTTGAATTGTATGGAAGTATGCGCCAGGGTGTGGGGTTTGAACAACAACATTTTAGGACGAGCGTGGAAAAATCTTTGTGAGAACCCCTAATTTAGTGTACGGGCGATAAACTACAGATTTGTCCTTTTTTATTCAACGGTGTGAAACACACGACCGCTCTCAATGATTCGGGCCCAATACAGCCATAACGGTAACATGAAAGGACGCTCATGTGTAACCCAGAAATGACTGAATTGAACTTCATCCGAAACTACATATCAATAACTGTTTTTGGGGAACCATGGAAACTGGATCGCCAGTGAAAAATGTGCTCTTACAACAGATGGATGCCACATACAAGTTGGAGCTACCTCCTAACCTCAGTCAAACGCCAACAATGTGTGCTCATTCGATATTTTTTTCCCTAAAGCCCAAACAGGGCAATCATGATCAGACTTGTGCAAAGACTTCAGCCGTTGAAATGATTGAAACATCAATGTGTCACTAACAAGGCGTATGGGCCTTCAACAGATACATACATATGTTAATAGTCTCACATGGTGTATGGTAACTGCCTTTTGGTAGGGCTCATTTTACACAACAGTTCTTTTGGCCAAAGTTTCCGAGATGTAGTGGCCACCTGTCCAGTTATGTGCATGAGCCATATAATGCAGCTGTAATCATCACATGCTGCTCTCTGGTGAGCAAGAAAACGACAACAACTCGGCCAGTTCATTGAACATCGCCAAATGCACCAACAACCAATTGTCCATTGAAACCGCTGTGGTTCGATAACTGTGTGCAAGCAGCATTCCAACCTCCCGACAGACAGAATGAGGAAGTGATTCTTCCACATTTCCATCCATAGCCTAAAACGGTGCAAGCATGCGGTTGTTCAAATCTGCATGCTTGAGTCATTTAGAACGACGCAGGGATTGATTAATAGTTCAAATGTTTGCAGTATGAAGCAGGATAATATTACAAACAAGCATACTTATTGCGATGCCTGTGACCAGACTGAGTGGAATTGGCAGGCAGACATGTTCCTTCTAGCGCTACACGACATGCCTCCATAGTATTGATTGGCTATCGGAATCTTTTCATTGACAAGCCTTTCGTTGTGGCCCCTAACTCAAAAGAATTCCAACGTGTTTTCAAAAGGTACTTTGTTTAAAATGCTTCAAAATCGACCCAGAACCATGAAAAAAGACTAAACTCCAATGAAATGCGTCAATTTTTTCTTTAAACGGGACAACGTTAGTTCAAGCGAGTGTTTTGGGACAATATGGTAGATATGTGGAATACTTCACACAACCCAGTCTCCCTCAACCGTTTAAGAGTAGTCCACTATATCAGGAATATGGAGCAATTAGGAAGACATTCTGTCTCACATTGGGCCTCCAATTAAGCCGGGCAGAGGAGGATAAGCAGGAAAATGCCAAGTGAGGGTAGGAGGTAATCATGGCTTTAAATGGTTAGAGACACCACCCCGTCATTCATTCAGGATTGGTGGGGGTTCCCATCTCCGTGGTTACCAGTGTGAAAAGACTAGCTGCGTTGGCAAGGCTGTGATTCTCCCACTTGTTAGACGAGGGCCGAAAAAGCACTTTTTAAAAATCCTTTCCAGCTTTCGGATGATCTTTGTTCTAAAAAGATGTTTGGATGTTAAAAATGTTTAAGCCATATCAAAACACTACTTTTATGGTGTATGGGTACACATTTTAATTCAAATGCATAGGAGCAAGTGGTGCTTCTGTAGCCCTCATGTGATTATAGACTTGGCTACACTAAAGGCCAATTGACTGATTAAAATGAATCCTGATGACATTGTACCAGGTACACATACAGGCAACTTTTATTAAAAAAAATTCTAAAGATAAAAATTTACTCAAATGAAATTGAAAATCTCCCCCAGTAGAAAATTAGAATTGAGTACCATGAATAACACAAACACAACAAGCAGACAAAAACGGCACCCAACAAACACATGGATGGTCTAATGTAGTCTTTCAGCTAACGTTCCAGAAAATTGCAGGAAAAAGTACTAGTAAGTGGGTTATTTCATTTGTTCATGTCTTAAGATTTTAGAAGGCCATAACAGTCACTAGCCTTCTACATAATGTTATAGGTTACATGATAATGAAGAACAAGGACATTTTTGTAAATATGGAAAAAACTAATATATATGCATTTGGGAACAGGCCAGGCTTTACATATGATACTATAGGCACTCACTACAACACTACAAACTCACACTTATTTTAAATAACAATAAGAACAGTAAAATGTAGCTAACTGAAACTAGGCTGCTTAGTTTTGTCCTTGTCGTGTTGGCCTGGGTCCATGCCCTCACTAAAGAATGGCTCTGTTTGGCTAACCTTCAATTGCCTAGGCCACCTAAGATGAAGCCACCCAGTCAATAGGTGTAACAACACATGGATGACAGGAACAAACAGAATGTCCGCCGTTGCCCCACCCTGCCTAAATAACTCAAGTCAAGAGAGCTCAGCAGGGCACAGCAGGGACAATTTGCTTGCAGTGTCGCTCAATAGCCTTCCCTGGCTTATTTTCGAATACTGCAGTTAATCCACTCAATTTCCCTTTCTTAAAAAAATTATAATAAGAAGAAATCTAGATACATTTGTTGCTTTGTAAATATGTCTAACTAAGCATGTTGGGGAATCTTGAAAATGTGATATTGATTTATTAAAACCAGTATGAGTAATGCATTTTATAGTCTTGCCACCTACACATGTCTGGTTAACGCTCACTCAGCGTCTGTGTATCTCACTCAGCTCTTTGAACAAAACCACATCACTCAGACATGTTACAGACATCTATGTCTAAAAAAGGATGCCAAACGAGCCATAAGAATGGATGTTCCTGCTCCATGTATCAGAACACATGCTGGTCCTATGTCCAAAGGGGACTGAGCAGTAACTGCTGCTGTAAATAGCTCCAAAATAAGTGTTTCGGCTAAATGATTAAATGGGAAAGTAAATAAACGCATACCGCAGAAAAACAAACTGAGATCTAATGGTCACTGAGCTGCATGGATGTTTCACAGGTAAAACTTGAAGAAAAGACATTCACTATTGACAGTAAGTGTGAAGGGCAGGACACCACAAAAGCACAAAGCAGAGGTTAAGTTACACATGCGCAGCTTTGGGATCTTTAGTTTGGTGGAAAAAAGATCAGAGGGAAGTCAGCTCCTCAGTCACAGCTTGAGTTTAAAACAAATTTGTTGGTTTGATAAGGCACATCTGGCTGTAAAAGCACTTTTCATTCAATTGTATGTGCAAGGGCATTCTGAGGACAAAGGTCTGATAGGAATGCTGCTTCAAATCAACATGCAGATAACACAAAGTGGACAATTTAGTGGTGGTCGAGCCTCGTTAAATACTGAAATGTACTAAGGAGGATGTGATTATTCCTGTTGTGGGCATTTAAACCAGCTAAGCATATGGCCTCAGGAGGAACCTTTAACACAACATCATCATTTCCCCAAAAGAATCGACAAGCTGATAGATGACATCGTAACATACATGAAATTCTAGGAAATCTTGGTCTCGAGACTGCACCTTCTGATTTAGGGCACAACTCTCGAGGGACCCCTCTTCTTTGAGATTTGAGATATAAGAATAAAGGCACTGCAGTGTTTCCCCTACTTTTTGGTGGGGGGGGTCACAACGACACAAAAGGCTTGATTCGCGAAATGCCAAAACGTTCTCCCTGTACACCAGTATCCCATGTTTGCCAACAATATTTTCTTAACTTTATTATCATTCCATAATAAAAACCAACGTTTATTTTTTAACTAAGTCTCACTTAACCATTCTCCAAACTGTTAATGAATCGCCTCCCAGACTCCTGAAAGAAGCCACTAGCGACAAACTAATGAGGCAATATGGATTCCATGTACAGTAAAGTGTGTTGCATTGGGGGTTAAAGACTGGGTAGAAATTTTTGCTGGATGCTGTTATTACAAGAGGGAAACATTGCATTGAATAGAATAGTTATTGGCAACCAAATTAACACAAACTGGGGAATGTAGTCTTTAACTCGTTAAAAAAACAATGACTCGTAATTTCTGATTAAGATTGGAAGCCATTGTCTTTACTTTAATGATCGTGTTCTACACAGTCATGTTTCTAGCCGTGGGCATGACTGTTTGTGTAGTGGCTGCAATGCATAACTAAAACAACTTGCTCATTATAAGTAGAAGGCAAGTTATGTACATGAATGTATAATATTTTTACAGGACATTTAAATCACAGTAAAACAATTGTTTTTGCAGAATCTGATTTAAAGAAACTATACAGTAAAATGTTTGCCCCCATAATAGTCTAACAATACGTAGGATGGATAACAATATTATCCAACCACATACAAAAAAAATACCACTTAACAGTAAATGGTAATGTTAGAATGGACCTGCATAAAGCATTCTTAGCACAATTATTTGTTTCTGCACCTAGGATACACAATCAATAGCGAATTAATTTAACATTCATCTGCAGAAGATCCCAAAAGTCACCAAAAAGAGATGTTTGTTTGCTAATGATGCATCACTTTGTCATTTTTGTCATCCATCACCCTTAACTCTGTTAAACTCTACTGTTATTAGTCGGCTATGTGTAGCTAACAATATTTTATATAGACTAACTTATGTCGTCTATGAAAATATGTTTGTACAGTGGACACTGATCAAGTTGCTCCTTCATTCCGCCCACAACCATCTCTCTGCTTATCTGTGACTGCATGCCAATGTAAACTGAAACATCCTGTACAATATTATGTAAAATAAGCCACATTTTCCATTGTCTCCTCAATATACTGTGGGGTCCAAAGGCCCAGAGTCTTCTCAAGTACCCAGCAGATAGGCCGAGTACCCCCAGGGGCCTAGTAGCCCTGGTTGAGAACCACAGCTCAAACACAAGGCAGGAGTGGTAAGGGGTTTGCTTTGCTCCAGATCTCTCAACCTCTTGACTACGTGTCTGCACTTGCATTGGGCAGCCTCGGAATAGGGAATGAAGTGAAAACAAATAATCAAGAATGTTAATGCGTTCTAAAAGGGTGCTAGATATTTAACCTGAATACCCAGAGATATTTACAACCGCTACCAAAAACCATCAATTAATGGGCCCTTAATATCAATTTCACAGCAATGGCCCTGTATCCAGATCATTACAACAGCTCTCAAAGATATTAACATTATCCATTTTCCAATTCATTTATCAAGTAAAGTGTCTTATCCTGAGCAATTTAAAGCAGTGAGCAAAGTGCAGGATTTCAAAAAGACAGTCTGGAGTAAATCTTTTTACATAAACTGGCACAGGGAGAAGGTCTAATTGTTTCAACGGCTGATACCCACTTTTAATCTGTGTCTTTTTTTTTGCTAACCCATAGATGAACTTGCGGTTGAACACAGATTTGATGTATCTGTATGCAGTTTCAGGTCATTTTGATGTATCATTAGCTCAGACTAACCCCACTCTACCACCAACCCCCTCCCCCCAGAACTCAGTGACGAACTCCCTCCCCCAATACAGCTGCTGCTAAAAAATCCCAGGGGACACCCTCATTAGAAAGACTGTTTAGAGGCAAGGGCTTAGCAGTGTTGCACTTGGGGAGCATTTAAATAAAAAAAGACTGTAAAAAGCCAACAGATTCATAACTTTCCTCCATGAGTCTGTCATTTAACTATATTAAAGCCACAGTTTTCCCGGACGCATGTTTTAACATGGATGTCAGACATGTAACAGCTGCATAAACAGTTACTGAAGTCATGCCAAACCTCATGTCCGGCCCGTCCTCCTCAAATAGCATGCTATGCACGGGGGGGCTGAGTGAGACTCCTATCCCTGCCTCAGGGTGAGCGTCGGAGCAGGAAACCATCCCTGCTTGATGCATGACATCCTCCCCTGCTTCCGATTTCCAGGCCTGTCGTTATCAATAACACATTTAAACTGATAAGTGTTGCGGGAACCAACACCTGGACCTAACGTTGACAGAACGACAAAAACTCAATCATCAGTTGTACGGAGCTGTATTGTGTGCTACACTGGATGTAACAAATATTAGATGAGTATTGATCATCTCTAACAAACACAACAAATGGAAAGACAGTCCTTTTCTCAGAAAGAAAGGAAGTTATGTATCCCAGTAAAAAAAAAATATTAAACACAACCTCACTGAAAAGTTGTTCCGCAGGTCTTTCGTAATCATTTGCGGATTTTCCGACATTAACACCAGCGCATTTGTGGGAAATGAAGGTTGGTGGTCTCCAGTACGATCTCCCATATCCAACGACTATACAATTATCAAACGCAGCTGGAAAATATGTCTTCAGTCAAGGAAGGAGGAACCAAGTATCACATTTCTACGTAGGCAATGAAGAATTCAGTTCACATGTCTAGTGCAGCCTCCCCATAATTATCTGTTTACTACAATTTGCAGAGTGCCTTGAAAGAAGACTTTTTGTACCTGCCTTGCACCCAACCACAGAGGAATCATTCCCAACTCGGAACAAGCTAAGACCCTGCAAGCATCTGCATGCCTGTCTAATGCATCACACACACACACACACACACACACACACACACACACACACAGAAAATCCTCTCAGACTTTTAATCATTTCCTGGGCACATCGAAGTCACCGTTTCCCAAGGGACAACAACCTGGCCCCCCCAAGCTGTTGAGTGCACCACTTATTTGTTTTCTGGGAGGTCACAAGTCTGTCAAGTCCATTTCCCAGGGCCTCAGATTGTGGCATGGCGGATGTGTTTGTCCATGTAGAAGGATGGGTGTAGCTGGTCTGCGAAAAGGGTGACACGTACAGTCACATAGCTAGGTCTCCAGCTACTACTGTTGTGTCAATACGCCAAGTCTCATTTGGGTCATTTAGCAGACGCTCTTATCATGGGTGACTTATAGGGGCAATTAGCGTTAACAGTCTCACTATAAGACAAAAAGCACAGATTATAATCCCCCACCGAGCATGCTCCAGGATTCAATTCAACTCGGTCTTTCTGCCATCCCATTGCACATTGGAGCTAGGATGACGTCAATGCCTGGAAACTACACCCAGCAGCTCCCTCTACGAGCTACGGCACACCAAGTAGCTCTCTCTAGGATTTGTGAGTGACCAGCGGTCTAGGACATCTTAATGTCCTGTTTAAAAATGCACTTTTTGCAAACTTAAAACACAAGTTTTTTTTTTTACAATTATTTCACCCCTACTGGTAGAAATTTAAAACTACCAGCCTTGACGACGGCTGCCAAATAACTGTCAACCCTGGGGCCAGTTTATCCAAAAGTTTTCTACCAGTATATAGACTATAGGATAGAATAAGCAGCAAAAAATATGAGTAGATCAAGAGTACTGGTTCAAGTAAATGATTTGTCAATTCTATTTGTAAGCATTTTTATAGCCATTAGGTTTCAAACACAGTTTGGCACAAAGATCAAGGTCAATGTCATCCAATGGGAAATCCAGCTGTAGGTTGATTTAGAAATCCTCCACAGACAAAATTCTAATCTGATAAAAAAAAACTGAGATATAGATATATGTAAATACAGCCACCTTGGTGACAGAAAACCTAAACAGAACCGATCAAGCAGGAATAAAGGGTTACAAAGAGCTAACAGAAACAACTTTATTTTGGATATACAAAAATTGTACTAGGATTCAAAAGAGCCTCTCCAAGAGATAAGGAAAGAGACATCTACAAGCTAGACAACATCAAAAATGAACTCCCTGCCCTTAACAGGAAATGAAAAGGTTGACTTCTGCGCTTTCAGATTCCATCGCTTCATCTATTGTATCGGACATTGTTTAGTCTGAACCAGCATGAGGAAGACGAATAACCTACATTTCCAGTCAAAAGTCACAGGAAGCAAATAAAAAAAGATTGAGTCAACACAGTAGACCTGCATATTTCTATACATTATCTGGACGGCTATATGACACTTAAATGTTCATGAAAAACTGGCTATACAGGCTAGAACTTCTCACCACTATCAGAGCTAATGACTGGGAGCTCAATGCACCCAAAAATAGAGCTGAGCGATGGGCGCAAAAAACACCAGAATAATTTTGCCTGTCATTATGATGAGAAATAAGCCCAGATGGTATAACATTCTTTAAAACATTTGCACCAATTTGTTTCCTGGAGAGCTAATGCAAACTGGCAAAACATCTGGATGAAAAAAAGTCTCCAAATTGTCTGGGACATTGCAATGACAGTTCACATTCACATTACTACACTGTAATAATAAAAAAGATGCTTCAAAGCCATTAACATTAGTGTGCCTTAACCTTAAGACAGCCAGGTGAGATGACAACTTATCAAAGCATCATGCACATGTGGGGGGAAAAAAAATATCATTTTCGTATCTTGAAATATGAATTATCTTTTATCTCTAGCTTTAAAATGTCATGGCTTTATTGGCTCAAAGGATTGATGGAAAAACAAGTGTAAATGGGCCTCCTCATGCATTGATTGGATACGAGCCTGGCATTCCATCTACATCAGCATGGGCGTAATGTGCTGTTATCAAATAAGCATTTAGATAATGAAATACCAGTAGCAACATGAATTTAAATAGTTAAAAGTTGTTTGTCACCTCACTAACTCACCTGGGACTTAAACAGCTGGCAATCGATCAATGTATGCTAATTGGTAGGGAGAGTCTAAAATAACAAAGGTCAGAGAAAAGCTCCAGTGCTAGGTATTCAGTTGTTTGCAAAAACACAGTAATGACAAGCTTGAGGGCGTAACTTTTCAAATCCTATCATTCTTGGGGTGCCATTCTTACAGATTTCACAGGAGATACTGCCAATGCTAAATACTAGTTTAACACTTGGGACTGGAGTTGATCTGAAAGTGGGTTACAGGCATTGTTGCTTTTGTGAAGGCAATTTGACTGAGCCGACATCTACAGCATTTATAATGAATGGCAGTCTGACAGAACACTGCTTTTAAAAGCTGGAATCCCTGTAACCAGTTTTTGGATTGAATTGAGGCTTAAATAGGGAGACACCTTACATGACTCTCACTGAGCAAAATGTTTGAAACACAGATATGAACAGCAAAGTACATTTCACACAAATCTTGATGAAATATTACTGAAGTCGCTAGCAATTCCCAGACCAAATGTTAATCCATTGAGAAGGTAATGCTGTTTTACAGTAGAACACAAAAGTCTGCCTAAAAGTACAGGAACAGCTCCATATTGTTTCCAAGACAGCAACTTCTATAGTTGTACTGGTAGGTTAATTATAGGAACTGAATCCAAACAGCCAGCAAACATGTTACAATTTGCAGTGTCTTATATTAGTTAAATTACTTCACAACATGCCCCAGGTAGTTCCAATGTTGTGAAATATGTACAGTATAATAAAACTGTCCCCACAAACGAGCATTTTCAATCTGTTACATTTCAAGATTAGAACAAGAATGTACATTCAAGCTTCAAAAATGTTTTTGCATATTCTACCCACATTATATTAGCATGTTGGACTTAAAATCCTAAGTAAACAAGAATGAACACAACACATAATAATCCCTGTCAAAGGGTGACGAGAGAGCAAAGGGTAATGAGGGTATTAGTTGGTTACATTTTGCTTCCTAAGGTACGAATTAGTATCACTGTGGCATTTTTTTACAACATCGCTTGTTCTCAAAAGCAGACAATCTGGAAGGGGTAGTGGATTCATGAAATACCAGGAACATTTAGGAACATTCTGCCCGTGTTGAAGCACAATGTGCAGAGGGATTGCCAAGCCTCTGGTGGTTTTAGCACAAGCTCAGCCATCATAGCATTACAAGAGAGTCAAAACACTCCATGAATGTCCTGAGATGTGGAGTTATCTACTGGCTTGATGTCAACGTTGCCAAGCCAGTGACGGCATGTGACCGTGAAGCAAGAGGTGCTTTAATTTGGCCGACAAGAAGGACTGCCCTAATACTACCCACCGGCCTTTTAATTAGCGCAGACCGGCAAGAATGTTAAGTTTCAACTTCAAAGTAAACACTGATGAATAGACAGCAAACACAGGCTGTAGTTAAGCTTTTTAGGCATCCCCATCACAGCATGAATCTTCTCCAAAGGCCTCCAAAAAGGTTTGGACCTGTGGGCTGTTTGCAAGACTTTCTCTAAAAGATGGAAAGACAGGCAGGTAAATTAAAGGAACAGAGAGATCCACAAGAGAAAGAGGTGGATGGGGGTTTAGGGGACGTTATGGCCAGACGGGTAGGAATGACCAAACAAAAAGACTAATCCGGCAACGGAATAACCCTCCCCCGTGTAAAGAAAAAAGACAAAAGGGTTTTGTGAGGTTGTAGGACTTTAGGAGGGGAAGGTGGGTAGCGGTCACCCATGTCTCAGATCTAAAGATAGGACTGTCTGTCGGCAGAGACACTGGAGGGACCTTTTGATGCAGAGAGGGTTTTTACTAACACTTTAAACTGCCACTGGTGGAATTCCTAAGGTGGCTGCAATTTTGCTTTATTAATGTGTCCCTTGAAAACTGTATTCATATTTAATTATAAACGTAGATGTGATTGGTGGAAAAATGCATTCTCTCATATAGGTTTACCATAGACTTTATATTTATTCCCTCTCCGTATCTCTGATACATTCATTTACTTAACTGTCATTTCAACTTGTTCATGCTAATGAATAATATAATAAAGTTAAAAAAAAACTAGCCAGCTCACAAAAGCAGACTCCATGGTAAACGTCTATTGAAGTAAGATGCAGGTTCATTTTAAGGAAAGAGGGGGAAGAAAGACTACATTTTTAGTTCTAATGCCAGCCTAATGTGAAATTAACACAGAAGTAAGATCAGTGGCAAGACCTATATATACTGTAAATATTCTTCTGCTGAAATTGAGTGGTCATCTCTTCAAAGGCGAGAATGTCACAACAAAGTGAAGAAATGGCCTTGTTGTTCCACAGGAAGAGACCATGTTTGGCCAGGCAGACAAAGGAAGTCACAACAGCGAATTTGATTATACCCCTGGCTTGACATTCGTCTGTGGAAACCAAAGTGATCTTTGGTGAACTGGAGCAATACAAGAGAGCCAAAGTATACTTAAATTCTCTCAAAGAAAATTGCTTCATTCAAATACGTTTCTCCACGTTATGACAAATACGGCTGAGAGACCGAAAGAGCCTTGTCAACCAGACATTTCGGACTAGTCAAACACCTGGGGGAAAAATAGGAAAAACCACTTGAAGCATTTAATCATTGTGACTTTGTGAGTAGATTTTAAAGTAAGGCATGTATCAAACCCGGAAGAAGATATTCCCCTAGGCACAACTCCTGCCAAAGCCAAGCTACATATTCCATTCTCCTATGTGTCTGCAGATCTGGGTATTTAATGATCTTCAGGGTTATTTTTACAGCATGATAGTTTTATTTAGATGAATGAAACTTGATGCCAGATTTGCTTCGTAAAAAAATGTCATAGTGAAATTACAATTATCGCACACCACTTTCCAACATTTCTACTACCACCAGCATCTGAACTTCTCTGACGGAGAGCACAATGTTAATTACCAGATAAACAACACTGTCAGGGAGTTAATACGCCTTACAGGTCAGTGACCTGGCAAACGCGCTGATTGCTCATGTGTTTCTCCTTGCGGCACAGGTAGGGTGAATCAAATTATTTTTGACATTTTCTTCACATAATTAAAATGAAATCGATTAAAACTATCCTAGTGTAAAATCACTGGTACTCTCAGGCACTACAGATCCGGAAGCCTCTGCACATGGGTAGCCTATGTCATCCTATTAATGTTTCTTGCATAGTTGATTTGATCAACATAACTCTTATCAGCAGATATAGGAAAAAGGCTGCATTTAAAAGAACACATACAACTCTGGAAAGAATTAAGAGAACACTTCAAAATGTTCTTAGATCAGCATCTCTACATGTATGGCAGCCATTCCATTCCAGTGTCTGTTAAACTCCAACACAGGCAGACTTTATTTTACTTAATTAGGTACTAATTAGGTGATTACTTGAACCAAATCAAATTTTACTGCTGTGGTCATCACTATCCTTTTGCAATAGGACCAGCAGGATGGCAAAAACACTGCAAGTAGTAATTTCAATGAAAAAATAACAATTCTGCAAGACAAGAGTTGAAAATAAAGTGAGGAAAAGAAGGGTTCAGTTCTGGTTTTACTGGCTGTGGGATACAGCGAGCATTAGGTTGCTTCCCCCCTGAAAATGTCAAAGACGGCGGTACATAAGAACAAGGTAAAGCAACAGACATTGGGGACATCAAAGCAACAGAGGGCAAAAACGACTGACCATTGATCGAAATAACAACTCATTCGAATGTCACTCAACATCAGTAGGATGACATCAAGTGACCTACAGAAAGAATGGAAAACAGCAGCTGGGGTGAAGCGCACAGCGAGGACGGTTGGAAACAGGCTCCTAAGCGCAGGGCTGAAGTAGGGCAAAGCTAGAAAAAAGCTCTTCATCAAGGAAGCAAAGAAGAGCCAGGCTGAAGTTTGCTAAAACCATCAGGATTAGACCGTATTTGAATGGAGTGAGGTCCTCTTCTCCGATGAGTCACATTTTCCGCTTTGCCCAAAACCTGGTTCTCTAATGGTTAGGTGGAGACCTGGAGAGGCCTAAAAGCCAGTGTCTTGCACACACTGTGAAATTTGGTGGAGGGTTGGTGATGATCTGGAATCGGGCAGATGTCTTTGTGAAGGACGCGTGAATCAAGCCACGTACAAGGTTATCCTGGAAGAACACCTGCTTCCTTCTGCTCTGACAATGTTCCCCAACTCTGAGAATAGTTTTTTTCCAGCAGGACAATGCTCCATGCCACACAGCCAAGTCAATCAGGTTGTGGATGGATGACCACCAGATCAAGACCCGGTCATGGCCAGCCCAATCTCCAGACCTGAACCCAATTGAAAACCTCTGGAATTTGAACAAGAGGAAGATAGACGGACACCAACCATCAAACACAGCCCAGCTACTTTACTTTTTTGTGGCATAAAGTCACCCAACCGCAATATGACAGACTGATAGGAGAAACAAAACTCTTTCTCCCTGTACTCAATACGTTTCAAAATGTTAAAGTCTAAAACAAGTGACTAAAATCATAACCAATATACCAAAAGACAATTAAAGCAGCATATCAAACACATGCAAACTATAGTATTATTTTTCTTTTGCAAACAATGGCTAAGGTTAAAACCTGGGCCTGCAAAACATACCCACCCACAAACTCCAGTTACCTGTTGGGACAGTGTGAGTACCCAGAGAACTGTGTGGTAGCGTACTTCCATGTCCGCAGCAAACCTTGGTAAAGGAGGGGTCTATTATGTGGCAGTATAACTTAAGATTGCAAAATGAAAAATGTAAATACACAGTGGGTAAAAACAACTTGTTTTGCCACAGTGCACTGTGTGTCATGCAGAAATGTCCTGACTTTTAAACAGAAAAATAAGTTGGATAGCAGTCACCAAACACGCTCTCAACACAATGGTGCCAATATTTTTGACCATGACAGTAAGAACATTAAGAGGAATGCAACTAGCAAATGACAGCTTCCAGATCCATAGCATTATATAAGAAAAATGTGAATGGTAAATGTGAGCAATTCTGCATTATGGTGAAAAAACCATATGAACAGAAGTGTCATGTGACAGCTCTACAGACATGTGTAAACAGCTGTATTTATACTCACAATTTTAAGAGGAAAAGAAGGATCAGTTGCTCACTACAATTGCACAATGCTTTTCTTTGAAGTCTATGAATTGTTTGGGAAATAAGACAGACAACCATTTGTGTCACCAGATATTTTACTAATAAAAATAGTCTTTTAGACTGTATGAGGTTCTTTCCTACTTCTGCTCAAACCAACATTATGTACCCAGAGGCTAAATAGCTGTGTGTGAGAAACTCAGATACGGTTGATATAAATTATTCGCCAAGGGGGGTCCACAAAAAGGACTTTCAAAATGTTCCTTCAAATGACCAAATATTTTGTGAATTGCAATAAACAAAATCTAGTTCAACTAAAAACAGTTTACAAAGAGGAAAAACCCAAGTGGGTGTAATCCCTTCTGTTTTTTCAAAATGTCCTCCCCAAACAAACAACATTTAACTTCTCAAAACAGCCAAGTGCACATAAATCCACATAGCTTAATTAGTGGTACAGGCAATATTAGTAGTTATTGGACAGAGACTGTGGGAAAAGATTGACGTTTGTTTGCTGAGAGTGGCTGGAGTCAAACCCATGTTTCAGTACATGTGTACGGACCTCACTATGCCATAATGGCCTTTCCTTTTAACAATGATTAAATGCATCTGCACAATAAATATAAAATGGTTGTTTTTTGTTATGACAATTTGGACATTTTACAATATATATGCACCATTCCTAAATTGGTATTTGGTAAAGCTAAAATGTTTGGAATTGCCCCAGGTTCTCTTTAATGTTTGTGGGCCAAAATTTCACATTGTTTCTTAGAAAAATAAATCTTAGAAAATGTAATTCATAAATAGTTGCTAGTGGGATATTTACCTTTTGCTGACTAGTAGATGCTTTTTGAAATATGCTTTCTTTGCAAAGATGCTTTTTTTAGATAAATCAAAAATATTGCATGCCCATCTTTCTATGTTAGAACAAAACTGATTAATTTGTTCTGATATAGATTTTGAAGAACAGCACTTGGTCCAATGATGGACAGACTCTGCATAGCATATGTTTGATTATAAAAGAAATAACAATGGTTCTGGTTGCCTGAGCATGTTTAGATTTTCATTCAATTGCTCAAACACAAACAAAACAATATAGTTAAGTTATTATTAATTGTTATTGATAAGTCTTATTAAAATACTATTTAGATTATTCAACAGTTTGCATCTAACCAGAAGTGCAAATAGAAGAGGGCAAGACATTTATAAGTATGAAGTATAGTATATGTTACAAGTGTAACATACTATAACATATCTGTACAAGAATGTGTAGATGTGTAATTAAGGCAAATGCAGTGCAAATGGCAATTCTAAATGAGCAATGAAGGCAAACAGGAAAGGGCAGAAAATGTACAAAGTATAATGTATATGTATGTACAGGTGGGAATAAATAGTTGTTCGATGAGGCAAATGCAAGTACAAATGGCAATTCTGAACCTGCGATCGAGCAAGTTGGTGGTGTAGGGTTGCATGTGACAACTGAAAAATGTCAATAGCAATTCTAAAGGCGCACTGTAGTTAAATTAAAGGTGCAAAGTGGCACGTGCAACTGAAATGCAGGGATGGCATAACACCAAATTTGACAATCTGTGGTGGGGTCAAAATCTTCAAGGAAAGGAGTTGAGAGCTGAACAGTCAGAAGACGTGAAAGCATGTCTGGCATCATTAACTGATATTCAAAAGTTAGCTAACATACTTAGCAAATGTACATTACTCTGTCCTTAGCCAAGTACGTACTATTAACCCAAGTCCAAATAAATCAAAAAGCGAATATATATTTTGCCAGGTAGCCAAGGTAGCCTATCTGTAACATATACATCCGTTTTTAGAACACATTTCAACCACCTGTTGGACACGTTGCACACTCAATTCCCAACAGGTCAGTTACTGGTCAAAAAAGGCTATTTGTTAGTTAGAAGAAAACAACAAACCAAATTAAGAGCTATAAATATTTGGAAATCCAATTCTAAATGGCAACAGCAGTTAAGAAAATAAGCTTTAAAATAAGCGGAAAATAGTCGGACGCAATTAGACTATTCCAAAATCGCAGTTTGTGGTTGGAATAAATTTGCCATCTTGAAATCAGCTAGTCCATTTAGTATTTAGAATAAAACTTCGGTTATTTGAAAAGGAAAATATCTTTGTATCCTCTTAGGTACATTCTTAGAAATAATGTATTCAGTGCTTTTCATTACAAAATAATCTTAAAGCTCTTTTATGCAATGCTAAAGGGAACAAGGTGAACACTCAGCCCGCGAGTATTGAAAGCAAAGACTGGAAATGGAATTCAGGGAGAAGTGTGGGGCTAATGTCCATGTAGAAACACCGGAGTCCATTATTTTGGGGGAAGAAATGTAGGCTTCTTTCCCATTCAGGCAGTCCCAAAGCACACTTCACCTGCCTGACTGTTCAATTTACATGCACTGGGATTGTAGGCGACCATTAGTGTCAACCTCCGCTCATTAATTTTATTACACAGGTTCCTCCTATCACCAGTTACACATTTATCTTAAGAATACATACAATCCCCAAACACAAGATTTCCAACCATTTAGAATTTGATGGGTAAAAAAACGAAACGCTACACTGTTCTGCATTAACCGTAATATGTCAGATATATGTAAAATCTTCATATTAGTGGAATTATACACATACACAGACACCACTAACATGACTTAGACTAAACAAGGTGAATGGTATTAATGAATGTAGAGTCCCAGAATTTACAACATTATACTGATTGGCCTTGTGGGGAGGGGGGGCATCATTCGTGGGGGAAGTCATGTTCACTACTGCATTGTTAAAAATTTCATTCAGACACCTGTGTTTGGCCATCTGAAAAACCTATGGCATTTGTATTACAAGCTTCCCACGCTGAGATCATTCTTTTGCCAGCAAAACAAAAGGTTCCAGCCAGATGACGTCTTGTTTCCCCCGTCCCTGTCACTCCTTCCTCCATTTTCAGATTGGTATAATTTGCAACAGCTGGCCAGACTTAAGAAATTACCATCTTTTATGGGGCTTGGGAATGCCTACAAGGAATATGATGACTAGAGACCCCAGGGGCTAGAGAAAGCCTCCTCATGGCTTTCCCACACTGCTGCACACCATCTCATCCCTGGGACAGACAAACTGCTTCCTCTGTGCCGGACAAGGCTATAGTTTGGCTACGAACCATGTTCCAGATTAGAGGAAAATTCAAGGTTTCCCATACTAAAACACGGTACATTTCAACAGGCAATATGTCACACTAACAAAACAAAGACCTAAGTAATATGTAGACATACATTTTGCTTATCATTAAACTCAATGGTTTGAGATTTAAGCCTACAGAGGGTAGGTCATACAAAGAGTTTTTGCACAAGACAAAGATTTGTTCAGAACCCGGGCCTTTGAAAACAATCCGGTAACTTCTAGAATTTATTTGTAGTCCACGTAGAAACGTATGTCTTTCATAAATGTAGCTGTACCGCTTTCTTCACAAACTTGGGTTAATAAGTTACTTTTGAATTGTTTACTGGATAAAAGATAAACTGTTCATATCCTGCATATTTCATGTGCGGTTTGCCTTGTTCATTTTTACTGTACCAGTAAAGACTTTCTTTTGGAACACAAACTGTAACCAACCATGGCAACTATTTGTACACCTTTAAATGGGCTATGGGAGGGATAATCCATGCCATTAGAACAGGCGGTCCTTCTCTTTTAAGGATCTCTACAAATGCTTTCAAAGTACATTTGAAACAGTAACCTCAAGGGGATGTCTCCCTCATTGTTCACATTCTTCATTGAGACTGACATTTCAGGGCATAGGTGAAGAGAATTTCCCTCAGAGATGGGCACATCATGAATATGGATTTCTTTTCAACACTGGGTAATGGTTAGACTGGGGAACATCACATCACACAAACAATCCAACATTTCTTCTGGAAGATACTTTTTTTGAAAACAGGTTGGTTTCAATTTGATGATATGCCCATTTGCTATTCCACAGATTGTTACTAATTTTCTCTTTTTTAGATTATTCGCATGCGACTTTCTTTCAAGTTCCCAACTCTACCTGCTTACTAGCCCAGGACACTACTTCCACCTCTAATCAAATGTCTGCAGTATTGACAAGTTGAAACATGCCTTCTTCCTGCCCAAACCAGCCCTTCAAGGGCATAAAGAGATGAAAGTCATCAAAGCCATGAATAAATACAAACAAAAGATTACATCTTAAAAACAAATACAATCATTTACGAGTGCTTTAATGTTAAGTGACTAACCATTAAAAAAAGATTCAATCAACCCATGTGGGAATTAAACCAACAACCGTCTTAAAGTAGTCAATATAATGGATGAGCCAGTATAAGAACAACACAAACAGCATTGTCAAATAAACAGCATAATGGTGAATGAAACAATATGATTTCACCTCAACTAGCTATAGCAATGCTTGGATTACAGTCAATGTTTTCTTTTAAAAAGTTTGGCACGAAGAATGTAAACAGAGGGCTGTCTGCCTTACAAAGACAGGCCATCCACCTCCGCCATTGTGGCTTTGAGTTGCAGTTGCTGACAAGCGGAATAGGTGCTCAAGCGCATCCTTTCCCACTCCCATAGAATCCCTCCTCCACAATCAGTATGCTTGGGAGGTAGATATTCAGTGATTTGTGTAATGTGAACAACTTAATAAGTGGACAATTGCCTGTCAAGTAATAATGGGAAGCTAGCAGGTCACTTCATGCCAAGAGTGCCAGTCTTGTGAGCCCTGAAAGGCCTCAGTCTGAAATTCGATGACATTAAAAGCTCAAAGCCAATGACCTAATGCAGGAAACATGTTAAATAAAAGACTGTAGAGAACATTTCGAAAAAATTAATTAATTTAAAAAATGTAATTATCTATTTCAGAATTATTAAAAACTTTTAAAGTTTCAAATGTTGGCAAACAATAGTGTTCATGCCATTTCCAGCAAGCGAGCTAATAATGCATCACAGTTTCAGCAACCCTGAAAGTTAAGGCTAATTGCATTAGCAGTCGAGGTCAATTCATCAATCAATCAAATCTATTTTATAAAGCCCTTATTTAACACCAACTGTTGTCACAAAGTGCTTTTACAGATACCCCTCCCAAAACCTCAAAAAGCAAGCAACAAGAGTTACTACTCAGTGGCTCGGAAAACTCCCTGAGAGGGTCCAAACTTAGGTTGAAACCTTGAGAGGAACCAGAATGAGGGATCAGGTAATAACAATAGTTGGAAAATGTGAGTGCAATTTCACAAAAGGAACATAGATATTTCACAGAGTTCCATCTAACCTTCTGTATGCATCAAATAGATACTGTTATCACACAGACCAAATAAAGTTTCAACCAATGTCTTTGAATTACACAGAATGCCTCCACCAGTGATTTATTGCGAAACTATACTGTACGTGATAACTGAGTAGCAATGACATTCATTGGGCAAGAACTGAATTGTATTTCGATTTCAGTGTGTTGTTTGGAAGAACGTGCACATTGACAATAAAATATATCAGAAGTTTTGTTATCAAAATCTGATAGAAGCATATGGTTAAATAGCAAGTATTTAAGAGCATGTCAAATTCAAGAAGAGGTGAGTACAGCCTCTACCTGCTTATCACCTTAGGTTACCAAGAAGAAACAACCAAATCCATAATTAAACCATAAACGAATTTCAAGACCTAGAATAAAATAACAAAAATAAGGAGCATTGCGATGTTTCATAAAACCCTTCCGGAATGTGCATCCTCTGACAGACCCGATTTCTGGAAAAAGCCTTTCAGTACTCCCATTACAATAAATGATTTTCCAGTACATGACATTTTAGGTTAAACATGTTGTATAAACCCGACAAGGTCATAAACCATTTCACCTAGCCTGCGCTAAAGAACTCTTAATATTAATTTGTCAAAGCTAATAATACCCAGCTACTGTAGACAAGAATCCAATCTTTATAGCTCAAGGCTAGAACTTTGAGCTATAGCAAACAATTATTACAGACGCTGTATCCATTAATCACATTATGTAAAAGCAGGCGTTAACTAAATTTGATAAATACATTATTCTGGCTAACTCAAAATACCAACAGCATTACAGCCAAATTTCTTAAACCACATTATTTTAGGAATTTATTAAGAACTTTTCTAACTTGTATGACACTTTCAGCATACCTGCCACAAATACAAAACAGAATTAAATATGTGTGTGACTGCCGGACTTGATTAGAAACATTGTTGCTGTTCATTCCCCAGGTTTTAAAAAGCCTAGCAACGTAACATCTATTTTATTTGCGGATTATGATTGAGAGTGGCTTTTAAAGAACCCTATTTTGTCAGATTAAAAGCAAACATCTACCCAGCAGATCGGATGATTAATACTATTTTTGGCAAAACAAAGCACGTACAAAAAACCGCTTACCAAGATGAAGAGTCAAATTGATTGAGTGTGGATACTGGATACCCGCTAACATAGTCTGACTTTGCCACCAAGTGGTGTCCTGTTGATTGTTGTAATCGGTGAGGTACACAGCACTGTGGTGTTGTCTAGGATCCCTGGCATCGCAGATGTGGCACGACTTGGTGACCCCTGTAACCCCGGTCTGCACGCAGTATTCTTCTGGGGGAGAGCCACAAGTATTGGTGGCTACAACGGTGACATTGAAAGCAGCGTTGACAAACTCTGGCATGCAGCGCTGAGGCCGATTAAGATCATCAGTGCATTCATCCATAGCACTGTGGCTGCATACTGCCAAACAAGTCAATGAAATCAAAACGTGAATAAACCAACGCATTCTCAGCTATTCTAAAGGCACAAGTTTCAAAAACGTTAGCTACTGCTACACGAATCCTTCTACACCTTCGAACTTTCAACTTGTAGGTAACTACCCAGTTACCGCGAACTTGATAAAACAAGTAAAACCATGCGGAAAGCTGTTTCAATCGCTTTTCCGTCACGAGTGCGTTTGTTCCTTCCCGATTTCTTCTCCTTTCACTTGCGCACCTTCTTTCTGTTTCGCAGACTTCCACGGTATCAGTGCTTTGTGCCCACCGCCATGGAGAAACTTCAGAACGAAAAGAACTATATCCGACTACACCCTAGCAGCTACTGCGCAAGTCAAACCTGGAAAAAAATCTCTACGTCGACTTCCGTACGAAGGATCATTTGCCGACCATGGAAAAGGTTGGACAAAATAGTTGATGCGGGCCCGAGATTCGAAACACAAGCAAGCGTAATAATTTCATAAATCCTTCTGTTTAGTTGTTCTTTGTTTTGACTGTGGGAATAGCCTGTCAAACACTTATGGTCAAAGAAGAAGGGTTAGCACAATTGCGAAATACAACGTGACTAACTAGTCGCAAAAAATATATTTACTAAATTAAAGGCCTATTTGCGGACTAGATGGTTTTAAATGTTAGAAATTATACGATACATGTAACAATCCTAAACAAAATGCACATTTGGGAAAGAAATGTAGTTATATACCTAATTTTTTATCTTATATCCATCCGTCTGTACTTCTTGATGGCATATCAATGGATATTGCAACTAAAGTACAACTATTTGGCAACATTAATTTTATGCAGAGTTGTTTTACTCCAAACATTTTCTTAGGGCACCAACTGAAGTCTGAGTGTTATTGCCCTGCCTTGTCCTATGCATCAAAAGAGGAAAACTGAACAAAAATAAATGTTGCTGGGCTGTAGGGTCATGGAGCAGCAAGGTTAAATATACTCTGCTCTGCAATAATCTGATATGCTATATCAGGAATAGAAGTTTAGATTTAGTCACCAGTAATCTATGTAGTTATATTAGTGTTATATTTGACTATGGGTATCAGATGGAGACTAAAAGCTGCAGAGGTCATTCAATAGGATGAAGTTGTGAATATTAATGGTTGCATCCACTGGATACACACGGCAAATCATGCAACTAAATTCTTACTTGCAGTTTTCTGCTTGACAATGCTAGTAAAAAGAACTAATACAATCTAGATCAAAGTAATACAAAATAGACAATAATGGCAACAACAAAACACAATACTTTAAAACATTATATTATATACAGACAGTATGTTTGTGTGTGGGTTCTTGTATGGGCAATTGCATGTGTGAATGTGTGTGCTCAGTTGAGCAATTATTGGTGGCCAGACAATTCAAGAGAGGTTTTGTTCATCTGGAGCAAGAAGAGATTTCCTGTTGGATCAGTGCTGTCCTCCTCAAAGTAAGCATATGTGTTGAGCTTGTCTATAGGGGAAGCATCCGTCGGCACCTTATCAGCTCAATTTGCCTTTTGTAAGCCATGATGCCGTGTTGTCCTAGCCACAGAACAGCGTGGCATCACCCTCTGTTTACTTTTGTATGCACTGCATACCACAGAGTGCTTTATTTTAACACCCTGTCAACCCTTTGCTAACTCTGAATAAAGTCATTTAAAAAATCTGTCGAATAATTTAAAGTTATTCATGATCATTTCACAGAACCTCAAAAATGAATGGAAGAATTTCTGTCATATAAGCACTGCACATCACAATCATAGTTATCATCTACAAAGAGTACATAATCATAATTGTTGTTGCCAAATGTGCTTTCATTGCATAAAAACTTGTAATATTCTGTCCCGGGGATCTCCTCCCAGACCTGGATCAGGGCATCAGTGAGCTCCTGGACAGTCTGTGGCACTACTGGGCGATGTCAGATGCACTCTGATACGAAAGAATCAGAGGTTCTTAAATTGTATTCAGGTCTAGGGAACTTGAGGGCCAGTCAATGGTATCAATGTCTTCGTCATCCAGGAACAGTCTGCGCATTCTGGCCACATGAGGCCAGCCATTGTCTTGCACCAGGAGGAACCCAGGGCATACTTCACAAGTGTAAGGTCTGACAATGGGTCTGAGGATTTCATCCCGGTTCCTAACAGCAGTCAAGGTATCGTTGGCTAGCACATGGTGTAACACTCCAAGCATATGCCTCTAGACTCATTTACGTCTATTACATGTGCTTAGTGTGAACCTGCTCTCATCTGTGAAGAGAACGAGGCGCCAATGGCAGACCTGGTGTTATCTGGCAAATGCCAATCAAGGTGCATTATGCTGGGCTGTGAGCACAGGTCCCACTAGAGCAGGGTTGTCAAACCGGTTCCACGGAGGGCCGAGTGTCTGTAGCTTTTTGGGTTTTCCTATACATTGGTTCCCAGTTCAGACCTAAACAACCAGGTGAGGGTAGAAACTAACCAATGAGTGACCTAATTAATCAATCAAGTACAAGGTGAGAGCAAAAACCTGCAGACACTCGGCACTCCATGGAACCGGTTTGACACCCCTGCACTAGAGTATGTCAGGCCCTCATGCCACCCCAATGGAGTCTGTTTCTGACAGGTTGGGGTCATTGTGTAATGGCCCTTCTCCTGGTATCTCCTCCATGCTTTTGAGACTGTACTGGGAGACACAGCAAACCATCTTGCGACGGCACATATGGATGTGCCATCGAGGAGCTGGAATACCTGTGCAACCTGATTGGCCTGCAGGTACCGCCTCATGCTAGTAGTAGTGACAAGTACACTAGCAAAATACAAAACTAGAGGAGAATCAGTCAGGAAGGATAAAGAGAGAGTAATTGGCTGTGGCCACCACCTGCAAAACTATTCCCTTTTTGGTGGTTGTCTTGCTTTGTCTCCCTGTGGCACCTGCTGTCACTTTCATTTGCATAACAACCGGTGACATTTGTTCACAATTGCTTATGCTTCCTAACTGGACAAATTGATATCCCTGAAGTTCAATTGACTTGGCGTTATACTGTGATTATGTGTTTTTGTTTTGTTTGAGCAGTGTATATATGTCATGTGTCTTATTGTTTGATTCTCTGTTCCAGTTTTGATGATGAAATCTAATACCTTTTCTAGTACCTTCGAATAATGATGTATTGAGTTGCAGCACTGGAATATATTCTCATCAGAGAATGTAACCCTCCCTGATGCATTAGCATCACGTCAACTCCCACAAACAGGAAATCTGGAAGGTACCGGAACCTTCTGTGTGAGCCAGCCCCATCCCTGCACAGAAGCATTTATTTGGGAACTTGTCTGTGAAGGTGTAAAAAGGTTCCAGGTGTGCAGGCTGGGAGAGAAGCCAAAATAGGAAAGGCTTAAACAGAAGGTACTAAAAATCATGTGGGAGAAGTTAAGGGAAATGGAGAGGAAGAAGAGGAGGCTCCAAAAGTCATGCTCCCACCCACACTGCTCGGCCCCAACAATGTATAAGCCATGGTAGAAGGTCAAATACGGATAGGAAATAGGTGGAGAAACCTCCTAAACCTGGGACCACCCGAACCCATTCCTTCCAAACTGCCGCCAGTACACAGACACTCCTCGAGAGCAAAACTTGTTTCTCCTTTCCCAACCACTTTCACAAAATAAAATGCCCTTCATGGCTATACACCACAAACCCGATGTGTCATTTAATTTATAATCCAGTTACCAATTCAATTAGAAGAGTAAAAATGTATGTAATGTCATACCTTTCGTATACAGTCTTACACACCACTATTATTTGTCACAAAGCATTCAGGATTCGAAGCACATGGTTTATAAGCTGTTTAGTTCATTTGCACCTCCAAGTTTTGATCCTTTAACTACAAACAAGACTGCTTGTTGTGGATTTAGATGTAGATGTAGCTTGTGCCAGTCTATAATGCCCACATCACAGTGTGGTTGTTTTTCCCTATGAACATGCCAATGATAGAACTCCTACGTAAAAGTTGGTTTAGAGCAGGAGATCCAAGCAATGTTGTCGGCAATCAGCAGTGATAAATATTCCTTGTTCTGGTATATCACCAAACCATATTTGACAAGTGTCTTATGAAGGACTGACATGCACTGAATACATGTATTTCACCAACGTATCTGTAATAAACTTGCCTCTCTCGGCAGTTGTTGATTTTTATTATAGCCAGCTTGGGTATGATTGCATGTTTTATTATTACCGGTTAGAAATTGTTAGTTTTCACTTGCATAGAGAATATGTCGACAAATACATCAATTAATGAGAATCGTGTTTTCCGATCGTCGTTAGATTATTGAAGAAAAGCTAAATCAAATCAAAATAATTTGCATTGTTCATAGCCTACAGGGAACTCATAAAGCGCTTGCACAGAGACACGTTGTTTTTTTTTATCTCTGTATTCTGGCACTTTGGATTTGAAATTAACAGTACTTGATGATGGAATGCACACTGTTCCCTTTATATTTAGTATTTTTTAAAGAGATATAATTGTTATATACTTTTTATGTTATACTTGCAATTTAATACTTAATTGGACAGGAAACTGGTAAAAGAAAGAGGTTAACGTTTTGAATGGAAGACCATTGGACCACGCTAGGCCACAATTTTAGGGAATTTCTATCTCTGTAGCATGAACCTTTACATTTTTTTGTACAAAGTTCCAAATAATCTTGAAGACTTGGATTCAAAGCTGTTTCTTATTTGGCAGGTGTTTTTATGGCCATTGTTAGCATATTCTGAATACATATCCTGTCTTGATTCTACGCCTAGCATTGTAATTAGGAGTTTCTTGCTGGTGTCTGACGGCGCTCTAGGAGGGTGTGGGCGATATCAATTTTACAAAAATAATTTAACATCATTTACATTATTGGTGAGAATACACAGAATATGACCTGCTGTTACGGGCCGGGTGGATTTACAGATAGGGTTTGGGTTGTATAGTCGGGTGGATTTACAGATAGGGTTTGGGTTGTATAGTCAAAATAGCGTTTGGGCGTTTTTTGTCAGCGGGTGATTTTGGTATGCTGTCAATTAAATCTGGTAACCAGTATAATGGATTCTAGCGTTTGAAAAGTTTCGCGCTCATTTTTCGAAAACTCTGAACTGAGCTCGAGCGGCTGATGGCAGAACTCGTTGGTAGTTAGGCTCATTTAAGACTTGCAACTAGCTACGTTACGTTGTTCTCTGGAAAACAATTAACTGTTTATTATAAGAACATAAAATGGCAACGGATGCCCCAGATTCGTATAGGTCTTACGAAAACGAAGAAACAGGACAGAGAAAGAACAAGCAAATTATACTAACAGCTGCTACGACTGAGATGGGCCCTGCAAAGGACCAGTATTCTAACTACGTTAACGCCTCAAATACCATTTCAAAAAGTGAGCTGCCAAGCTACGACAAAACGAGAGTGTTTCTTTCTGACTCTCCTCAAATTGTCAGGAATAAAGTTCCTACGAGAACAATTGTAACCCCGAATTCTGACGGTGAGGAGCCAGGTGATTTTGAAGCAGCGCAAGTTTTGCCAGAAATCTTCATCTCCAACCGGGCATATTCCTACGATGAACGAGTGGCTATTTTTTGCGATCAGATGATTCGCCATTGTTCGGTGAGTCGTGGCTAGTGAGCTACATTATATAAAGTAGATAACGTATTGCCGATAGCTAGCTATTACTGTAAGCTTTTTAACGTCATGCTGCTGACTTTACATACGCTAGCTTGCCATTTAACGGATGATGCTAGATAACGATCTCGCTACTTAACGATTCCAACCGGCTACAAGCAGGTGACATCATGTTTGTATTTTTAACAGGCAGAAGAGGCAGAAGAAGCTATTACTGGATACATAATAGAACAACTTGCCCACACACGCTCTTTGATTGCAGTGTGGAGACCACATCCAAATAACCTATTGGTAGACTGGGATATTGGAGACCTGCCACTCCCGGGTGTGCTTGTCAACGTAAGTTAAGCTAGCAATTTAATTACCAAACGCACTGTTTTGCTTATAATAGAAACGTTACTACTGCAATGTTCAAATGGTAACAGATATACACTAGCTAGCTTGCTCAGCAATCATAAGCACTGCTACGGGTTGCTTATGCGCGCGGTGCTGTATATCGTTTTCTTGTTTGAAGGTGACTGCCTCTAACGCAGGGGTCTCCAAACTATTCCACGGAGGGCCGTGTGTCTGCGGGTTTTTGGTTTTTCCTATAAATTGGTTCCCAGTTCACACCTACACCACCAGGTGAAGGTAGATATTAACCAATCAGTAGCCTAATTAGTCAATCAAGTACAAGGAGAGAGAACCTGCAGACACACGGCCCTCCGTGGAATAGTTTGGAGACCCCTGCTCTAACGCCTCAAATAATGATCATTATTTAGCTAACTATACACTCACCGGCCACTTCATTAGGTACACCTTGTTAGTACCGGTTTGGACACCTCTTTTACTTTAGAGCTGCTTTAATTCTTCGTGGAATATATACAACAAGGTGCTGGAAACATTCCTCAGAGATTTTAGTCCAAATCGACATTATTGCGTCACGGAGTTGATGCAGATTTTGTCGGCTACACGTCCGTGATGCGAATCTCCCGTTCCACAATTTCTCAAAGGTGCCCTACTCGATTGAGATCTGATGACTGAGGACATCTGAGTACATTTAACTTTTTGTCATCTTCAAGAAACCAGTTTGAGATGATGTGAGTTGGATGGTCATGGTCAGCAATAATGCTCATGTACGCTGTGTCGTTTAACAATGCTCAATTGGTACTAAGGGCCCCAAAGTGTGCCAAGAAAATATCCCCTACACCAAAACACCACCAGCCTGATCTGTTGATACAAGGCAGGATGGATTCTTGCTTTCATTTTGTTTATGCCAAATTCTGACCCAACCATATGAATGTCACAGCAGAAATCATGACTCATTAGGCCAGGCGACATTTTTCCAATCTTCTGTTGTCCAATTTTCAGGGGCCCGTGCGATTTGAAACCTTAGTTTTCATTTTCTTAGCTGACACGAATGGCACCTGGTGTGGTCTTCTGCTACTTTAGCCCATCTGCTTCAAGGTTTGACGTGTTGTGTGTTCAGAGATTCTCTTCTGCATACCTTTGTTGTAATGAGTTACTGTTGCCTTTCTATCTGCTCAAACCGATCTGGCTATTTTCCTCTGACCTCTGCCCTAAACATTGCATTTTCACTCAGAGAACTGCCGTTGACTGGATATATATATTTTTTGGAACATTCTCTGTAAAAACTAGAGATGTTGTATGAGAAAATCGCAGTAGATCAGCACTTTTTTTGAAATACTCAAACCAGACCCATATGTCACTAACAACCACCCCACATTTAAAGTCCCTTAAATCACCTTTCTTCCCCATTCTGATGCTTGGTTTGAACTTCAGCAGATTCTCTTGACTATGTCTACATGCCTAAATGCATTAAGTTACTGCTATGTGATTGGCTGATTAGATATGTGCGTTAACAAGCAATTGATAGGGTGTACCGAATGAAGTGGCCGGTGAGTGTATAAGCAGTGGTTCCCAAACTTTAGACCATGAGCCTTAAACAAAACAAAATGTTTTTCACAACGGTTTAATATTGACTTATGCCTACTGTACTGAATCTATATGTTTTGTTTCAAATCATTCAAAAGATTTATTTAGAAAGAAGATAGATGTTTAATAGAAAAAAGTCAACATAAACACATTTGAATAACCAATAGCCAATTTACTACTATAATGAGACTATATTCTGCAAAGGACCCCTGGCCTGTCGTAACGGTGGTGCCACGGAACCCAGTTTGGGAAACACTGGTATACAGTACTCTGTAAAAATGGGCTTAAGACCTCCCCATCTTTTCAAATGATTACCAGTGCAAGCTAGAGTTACAGTACTGCTGTAAAATCAATATCAATTTGTCACCATAATATCCTCTACTGCCATTGACAGGAGGCTTATGTACCTGACCATTTTTGTAAACATTTGCCTGTCTAGGTAAACTTTATACCATATGAAGGAAAAACGCCTCCACTTCTAGTGTCTGTTTGTGTGGCAGAACCGTTTTCTTGCAACATTGCCACCCTATCAAGGGAGTTTTTTGAAGAAGTCTTGAGGGAACATGACTACTCTGTGCCGATCTTGGATGTCTACCCCATTAAAGGATTGGGAACTGATGTGGACAACATTGCTGAGTCTTTGGAAAATGTCAGGTAAATAACATTGAGGGTATCCCAATCCTTACTTACAATTTTTTTTAAAGTACAGTCCCCTCCAAAAGCGTTGGAACGGCAAGACAAATTCCTTTGTTTTTGTTGTTCACTAAAGACATTTAAGATCAAAAGATGAGTATGAGACAAGAGTTCAGATTTTCAGCTTTCATTTCCTGGTATTCACATCTAGATGTGTTACACAACTATGATTGATATGTATGCATTTCTGCATGTGCATACACTGTTAAAAAATTAAGGGGACACAATCATCACAGTAAAACACCAAGTCAGTTCAATTTCAGGGATATCAATATGTCCAGTTAGGAAGCGTTTGTGAATCAATGTCACCTGCTTTGGTGCAAATGAAAGTGACAACAGGTGCACTGGAGAGGCCACCGCAAGACATCCCCCAAAAAGGGAATGGTTTTGCAGATGGTGGCCACAGACAATTGCTCCCTTCTCATCTTTGCTGACTGATTCTTATCTAGATTAGTGTTTTGCATGTGGCGGTACTTGCAGCCCATTCAGGTTAAACAGGGAGTCCAGCTCCTCCATGATACCACATCCATACATGTCGTTGCAAGGTTTGCTGTGTCTTACTGTACACTCTCAAGATCATGGAGGAGATACCTGGAGATGGGCCATTACACAAGGAGAGCTGGACAGGGTCGTAGAAGAGCATCAACCCAGCAGCAGGACCGGTGTCTTCTCTGTGCGAGGAGCACTGCCAGAGCCCTACATTATTACCTCCAGTTGGCTACTGGTGTGTATGTTTCTGACCAAAAAGGAACAGACTCTATAAGGGTCGCATGAGTACCCGATGTCCTCTAGCAAGCAAGCAAGTTCATTTATATAGCACAATCCATACATAGAAGCAATTTGATGTGCTTTATAAAGAAATAAAATACAAAAAAGTAGAAGAAAACAAATACTAGAATGAAAACATCAATAAAACAAGAGGGACTCCAAGGTTCAACATTAACATGGTCTGCTGGTTTGGGGCCAGTAAGACCTAACATCGGACCAGTAGACAAAAAGAGTCACTGGCCCAATTTCCCCATTTAAATTCATAGTATCATATTAAACGTTTGCTTATCATCTTTGTCTCCCATCCCAGTTAGATTTTCGCTTGTTCTCACATTAAAATGCATCTGTGTTGCTTCTCCCCCCTTGGTGTGGTACCGAACCGATGTAGTCTTTTTGACTAATCATAGTTCATAGTGCATACTAGAGCGGGACCAAAATATGGTATCGTAGGCTACGAGGCACAGAACAGGTTCCACGGATCAAAAACAGTAATGGCAAGGGACAAGTACTGCCATTCATGTTGTGTGTCCCCCGACAGAAGCTGATAAATTAGTCTGGGTCTTTTGGACTCTGGGCTCTACTAGTTGACCTGAATTAATGGATCTAAGAGCCCTGCCTGGTTTTTACGCTTCAAACATATCAAAAATGTATTCAGGGCCTAAACCATTCAGTGATGTATAGACCAAAAGCATCACTTTAAAATCTATTCTTTAACTAACTGGAAGGTAGCCACTACAGACTGTCTAGGAGTTCACGGAAGCCCTGATCCAGGTCAGGGAGTTCCCCCAGGACACCATCCACTGTATCATCAGGAGCATTCCTAGATGTTGTCGGGGGTGCATACAGGCTCGTGGAGGCCTTACACACTACTGAGTAACATTGAGTTGCCGTGATTAAGTTGGATCAGCCTTTGATTTCAATAGTTTTCTTTGATTTTCAGTGTGAATTTGAATCCAGACCTCAATAGGATGGAGATATTTGTTTCCATTGACTATTGTTATGTTATTTTGTTCTCAACAAATTACACAATGTACAGTAAACATGGATCTTTAAAATATTTCATTCATCGAGACGTGTGATTTTAGTGTTCCTTTTTTGAGCAGTGTATGAATAGATCTGAGAAGTCTACACACCCCTGTTAAAATGCTACGTGTTTGTGATGTAAAAAATTAGACAAAGATAACGTTTTTCCACCTTCAATGTGACCTATAACATGAAAAATTCAGTTGGAAGAGAAACTGAAATCTTTGAGGGGGAATTGTAAAATAACAGACTCACAATAACCTGGTTGTATAAGTGTGCACACACTTAAACTACTACTTTGTTGAAGCACCTTTATGATTTTATTACAGCAGTCATTCTTTTTCGATAGGAGTCTAGTAGCATGGCATATCTTTGCAAAAGCTCCAAGTCTGTCAGATTGTGAGGAATTCTCCTGTGCACCACCCTCTTTAGATCAACCCACAGAAGTTCAATTGGATTCAGGTCTGGGCTCTGGCCGGGCAGTTCCAAAATGTAAATCTTCTGGTTAAGCCATGCTTTTGTGGATTTGGATGTGTTCTTTGGGTCGTTGTCATGCTGAAAGGAGAACACCCTCTTCATTTTCAGCTTTCTAGCATGTCGGAAGGTTTTGTGCCAACATTTCCTGGTATTTGGAACTGTTCATAATTCCTTCCACCCTGACTAAGGCCCTGATTCCAGCTGAAGAAAAACAGCCCCAAAGCATGATGCTACCCTGTGGGTATGTTATTCTTTGGGTTATGTGCAGTGTTGTTTTTACACCAAACATACCTTTTGTAATTATGGCCAAAATGTTCAATCTTGGTTTCATCAGACCATAACAGAATCTCCCATGTGCATTTGGGTTTTGTTGCATTTGTTGTTGCATGTGTTTTTGCAAACTACAGCCGGGCGTGTATGTTTTTCTTCGTAAGACAAAGCTTCCATCTTGCCACCCTACCCCATAGCCCATATGAAGAATACAGGAGATTGTTGTTACATGTAGCACACAGCCAGTACTTGCCAGAAATTCCTGCAGGTCCTTTAATGTTGCTGTAGGCCTCTTGGAAGCCTCCCTGACCAGTTTTCTTCTTGTCTTTTCAGAAATTTTGGAGGGATGTCCAGTTTTTGGTAATGTCTCTGTTGTGCCATATTTTCTCCAATTGATGATGACTGTCTTCACTGTGTTCCATGGTATATCTAATGCTTTGGAAATTATTTTGTACCCTTCTCCTGACTCATATCTTTCAACAATGAGATCCCTCTGATGCTTTGGTAGCTCTCTGCATACCATGACTTTTGCTCTGAAATGCAACTAAGAAAATGTCAGGAAAATCCTTCTAGAACAGCTGGACTTTATTTGTGATTAATCAGAGTCACTTTAAAGAATTGCAGGTGTGTAATGACTTCTATTTAACATGAGTGTGAATGTGATTGGTTTATTCTGAACACAGGCACATCACTAGTTATGAGAGGGTGTGCACACTTATGTAACCAGGTTAGTCAAAGTTTTTTATTATACATTTTTACCCCTTAAAAATTAAAAGTGGAAAAAGTTCTGACATGATTTATCTTTGTCTCATTCTTTTTCATCACAGAAACCTGACATTTTAACATGGCTGTGTAGACTTTCTATATACACTGTACATGCAGGCATATATACACATATACAGTTCCAGTCAGAGGTTTGGACCCACTTACAGGTAGGTACTGTACATACATACATACATACATACATACATACATATATATATGGCCTTTTAACCCCTCCCAAACACATGGGCATCAGTAATCTTCTATGGTCTTCTGATAGGACTTTTGATCTTGGCATTATGTGCTACCACACAACCTTGTGATTTATTGATGGTCATCTTAACTCAAATTGCTGTGTTTTGTTTTCCATCTAGGGCTAGTGCTTAGGTTTCAGAGATTGGCCCTGCTCAATTGCTAGGTGCTAATTGTGACCTTGGACCTCCTTAATCTTTATTGAAAGCTGGAACCTGCCCAATTACTCTCCAATTAATGTTTTGTTTAATTTTCATCTGTGTATAATCTTAGCTGTTTTATGATGTTAAAGGTTTTTCTGCAAGGAAATTGCTGTTTAATTTAGTGGCATAAATGGTTTCAGAGGTTATATGCATGTGTGATTTATTAAATTGGGTTACCTTTATCAATTAATGCGGTTGAAATTAAGCTGAAACATCCAAATGCTCCCAAGTATATAAAATTATCCCAAATATAAAAAAAACTTCAGGGTGTGTACTAATGTTTTCACATAAATGTATGTATTCCCCCCAACCAAATAATTTAGAATATAGCTTTTTATGTCAACCTTGCAGGTTTTTCTATGATTTCCTCTGGAGAGACTGGGATGATGAGGAGGTGTGTGAAGAGTATGCCGGGCTGATTGAGAAACGCATACAGCTGTAAGCATACCCTCTTACTTACTTGCACAGCCATCCAAAGAAACCCACACAGACTAGATATGTTTCTGTCATTTAGATGACATGGAGTATGCTGTGCATTGTTTTTCAGGTACTACAATATTCAGGATGGAATCATACCAGGTCCAATCAGTGAGCGATACTACAAAACCCTAGTGGAGTACCAAAGCAAACGAGTGGAATTGACAAAGTTCCAGACCAACATCTCTGGGGAGGCCTTACCCAGTGAAGCTGTGGAGTGCTGGAAAAAATACTATGAAATGTTAATGCTCTGCGGAATCCTGAAGTTCTGGGAAAGCTTGCAACTGAAGTATGTTGTTTGGTCCTATTCAGTTTCCAAACATCCAACTTTCAAAGCTAATTAGGTTATGAATCAACTACTGATGCCCAGCAGTTCTGATAATGATTAATAGTAGTGCTTTAATACCAACCTATTGTTTTAAATGTCTTTAGAAGCCATGGACCCTTGTGTCAGAGGATCTATAAACGCAGAAAGGGACGGAGACCATCTGGAAAGACTGTAACACATATTGTTGCCCAGATGATGACAAAAGACATGGTTGGTGTGGCTACATTGGAATTGGTGGCGTATACAGCCTGCTAATATTTAATCAATGTGGAATTTCAAAAAGGGCTTGGTTAAAATTAACACCGAATTGGGAGCGAACCGTCCATGGTATGAAAATGTTTGCTGTGTCTTGAGATACTGCACGTAATCTCAGTTATTTTGGAGCTGTTTATCTGTATTCTATTGTGACACAGATTAAGAGCTTCTCGGAAGATGTTCTGATGCAGCAGCATGACAGTCTATCAGCCGCTCTAGACTCCTGCTTCTCTGGAGACACCGTGGTGATCTTCCCAGGGGACTACCACACAGCTGCACTGGCATCCCTAACCGATGATATTACAATAAAGGGTCAGAAAGTACAGTTGACCATTAGAACCACAATATGATAGATCTAATAAGGAAGGTAAAGCTAACCCAGTAACACCTGATTATAGTTGCAGCAAGTGATAGTTAAGTGTTAGTTCAACTTAATAACTATATACTGTTCAGGAGAAGGAGTAAGAAAAGACGTGCAGATCCACTCCGCCCCATCCTACGACCACTTTGTGGTGTCCAAAGCCTCCCAGGTGATGCTCATGAACCTGACATTGGTGCAGCATGGAACCTGTGGTGGCATCGTCGTTGTGGAGTCAGGGCAGATGACCCTGGAGAACTGCCTGTTGAAGTGTGGAGGCACGGGAGTGTGTGTCTTGACTGGAGCTTCTTTAGTCATGAAGAACTGTGAGATCTCCGGTGCACAGGTTGTTGTTTTTGGGATGGTTTTTGTATTGAAACAGCAATTTAATTGTTTGAAATAAAATGCACTCGGTATGTATTACATTTTAATAAGAAAATGTCTGTATATGTTGTCTACCACTAGCAGAACCTTTTATACCAAGTACAATTCTGGGTATGTGTAAATGTGCTTATATATATGAAGGCGTTTTTATTCTGCTTAGAATTTTCATCTGATGTAAGTTGGCAGACTTAACATGATACCATGCAAAACAGACAATAATTTTTATAAAATTCATTCTTGAAAATGAGCCAAATTACTTGACATTGATGACCTTCTCAGAGTGCAGGTGTGGAGCTGTGCCCTGGAAGCTATGCAGAGTTACATCACAATGAAATCCATCACTGCAGCAATCAGCTAGCAAAAGACACAAAAGGCTTACAGGGTGGAATATATCTCAAGGTACTAGTATTGGTATGCATTATGGCTTTTCCATATGAGGACGGGGGACAGTATACATGCAATATACAGGTGGAATACCACTAAGATAATTATGTAGGATGGAAAATAAACGTTCTTCTCATGAAGTAAGCCTTTACATTTTTTGCAAAACAAAAAAGTATTAGGACAGTAAGGTTTTGTCTTTACTCGACACCTCATACTTGTTGTAACCCTAAATATGTTGGGACATTTGAGAGGTGTTTCTGGTTCATTTCAGTATCAAAGTGTCAGTTAAAGTCAACAGAGCTATTGTGTGGCTGAATATTTTTAAAGCAGACGCTTCCACAAAGTAGTATAGTTGTGGGTTGTGCACACAGTTTTTATATTTTCAGAGAAATTATCCATTTGTTTTTCACTTAAATATTGTTGGATACAAGAACTTAGTAAAGGTGAGAAAAAGTCTAACATGATGCGTCAGCTTATACACATTTTTTTAAAGTGTGCAGACTTGATATCTGTATGAAAACTGTTGTGATTTGTAATTGATGAAACAAGTGTGTACACAAAATAATACATCCAGGTATGTGCCATCAAATAATCTGTGTGAGTGTGTGTATATACACACACACACTACTTTGTACAGCTAACCTCATGGGGACCAGAAAATAGAAATCGCATGCTCCCTTGCCCTAATCTTAACCCTAAACTTAGCCTTAACCCGTACCCTATTCCTAACCTTAACCTAACCGTAATAAAATAACGTTCATGCCTAAACTTTACCTAGGTGTAATGCCTAACCTTAACCAACAATGCCTGGACCTTAAAGAAACCCCAATTCTTACTCTAAAATGAATTGTAAGTTTGACCCTAAACCTAAATCCTGAGCCAGAAATTGACTTTTGCCTCATAGTGACCGGCAAAAGGTCCCCATGAGTCCAATTTCTTTTGGTTTTGCTATACTCGTGGGGACATTTGGTCCCTATGAGTATAGTTAGACCTAAAAAACGCACGCACGCACACATACACACACACACACCTACAAAAATTAAGGGAACACAATCACAGTATGACACCAGTTCAGTTGTATTTCAGGGAAATCAATTTGTCCAGTTAGGAAGCGTTTGTCAATCAGTGTCACCTGTTTTAGTGCAAAAGAACATGACAACAGGTGCACTGGAAAGGCAATAGCCTCTCCTTCCTGACTGATTCTTAGTTTAGTGTTTTGCTAGTGTCCTCGTCAGTACGGGTAGCATGAGGTGGGGCCTGCAGCCCATTCAGGTTGGACAGGCAGTGCTCCTCCAGGATGGCACATCCATACATGCCGTCCCAAAGTTCTCAAGAGCATAGAGGAGATACCAAGAGACGGGACTTAACAACTGAAAAGGGCTGTAGAAGCAGCAGGACCGGTATCTGCACCTTTGTGCGAGGAACAGCACTGCCAGAGCCTTACAAATTACCTCCAGCGGGTGACTGGTGTGCATGTATCTGACCAAACTGTCCAACACAGACTTCTTGCGGGTAGCATGAGGGCTTAACATATTTACTAGAGAACAACAGAATTGGCAGATCTGCCATTGATGACCCGTTCTCTTCACATATGAGACATTGCCCTGTTCCATGTTGGGGAGATCCTACAGGACACCATCCGCAGTGTCATTAGGAGCATGCCCAGATGTTGGTAGTGCATACAGGCATTTGCGGGACATACACACTAATAAGTCACATTATTAGTTGCCGTGATGAAATTCACACAAGTTGGAACAGCCTTTGGCTTCAATTCTTGATTTAGATTTTCAGTGGGTTGTGATCCAGACCGTAGTCAGTTTGTAATTTCAGTTTCCATGGACCGTTACATCATGAATTATACAATTTACAGTAAACATTTTAATCTTTAATATAATTAGTTCATTTTAGTGTTCCCTAAATTTCTTTGAGCAGTGCATCTACATGCAGGCATGCATACAAATCGATCATATACTTTTCAAATATACATGGTATTGTAAGTAAGGATTGGGATACCCTCAATGTTATTTATCTGACATGTTCCAAAGACTCTGCAATGTTGTCCACATCAGTTCCCAATCCTTTAATGGGGTAGACATCCAAGATCGGCACAGAGTAGTCATGTTCCCTCAAGACTTCTTCAAAAAAAACTCCTTTGATAGGGTAGCAATATTGCAAGAAAACGTTTCTGCCACAGAAACAAACACCAGAAGTGGAGGCGTTTTTCCTTCACATAATAAACGTTTAACTAGACTGATTTCAGTGTTCCCGTAATTTTTAAGCAGTTATATAGTAGCATCTCTGTAGGCTGTTAAATATATATACATTTTTAGATAAACACTGCCCATAAAAATGTCTTTTTGAATTCTAGATGTCTAAGACTTGCCCAGTACTGTGGAAAACCTTGTGAATTGCGCTACTAATTAATGACCTCAGTCAAGTACAAGGCAACAGTGAAAACCAGCAGACACTAAGCCCTTCATGGAAAAAGCTCAAAGGAAAAAAAACGTTACTGTCCCAATACTTATGGAGCACTTTACATGTGTAATATCAGTGGATTTTAAGTGCAAATATGTAGTTGTCTTTCATAGCCATCTTAAGATAAAATGTACTAATTATATGTTGCTCTGGATGACAGCATCTGCTAAAAAACTATGAAATAAGTGGCACAGTGAAGCAGATGCAAAGACCACATCTAAGTGGATGGCTAATGTAGGATTCACTTTTCTGCTTCAACTCAGAAAACCTATGACATACCAGTGACATATGATGGGCTTTCTATTCACAGGTTCTCCCTCTGCCCCAGCTAAAGCTGTCCAAAAACTACATTCATGACAACAACGGCTATGGCTTGACCATTCTTGTTCCTGACATTCTGTACAAAGCAAGTAACATGGACCTGGAGAAGACAGCCAGTGGGAACAAGAATGATGCTGACCATCTTTCTAAGGCCATGCAGGAACTCAGCTTGGATATTACCACTAACCGATTGGAGTCCAACACCAAGGGCGCTATTGGCTTGCAGCACAAAATGTTATGCTAATTCTTAATTCAAGGATTGCAGCACAAATGTGTTGTGCATGATTGTTAAACCACATCACAAACAATACTATATAAATGTAGCTGTTGCTCAACATGTTTACGTAGGGCAGATAGTTTAAACAGTTGGATAATATTTCTTCCATTTCTTCCATTTGCACCTCAGAGTGACAAGTTTGTTTATGCACTTGACTAATAAAATAATATGCACTGTATTAACACATTTAAATAAATACAAATTAATGCAAAAAAAATGTGTGGGGTGTGTATTTTATTGAATTCACTTTTGTAGGAAACCTTTACTTTGAGTTCTAAATTACAAACAAATTTTAGTCTCATGAGAAAATACTGAACCACTAACATCATAACGAATCCAATCAGCCCACACAAATACTAATACAGAGAACAGATGGTTTACAATAAAACTAATCAATTTCAATTCTCAATACTAAGATTTAGCAGATTCAAATTGAATATATAACATACGCGGGCCAATACCTTGATTTCAGAGTGAACCAAAACATACACCATTGTCCTATTGACAGTTAAAAATATAAACAAACATGCTCCTCAAGGTCATATAAATGCATTTGAATCCACAATATCTAAAAAGTTACCCTTCAGATTTTCTAATACCCCCGCCCCCCTCTGTATCCTCCACCCCAGTTCCCACCCCCCCCTCTGTTACCACCTGAGCCACGGAAACCCCCGCCACCGCGGTAACCCCCACCCCCACCATGGTATCCTCCACCCCCTCTGTAACCCCCACCGCTGCCTCTGTAACCCCCACCGCTGCCTCTGTAACCCCCACCGCTGCCTCTGTAACCCCCACCGCTGCCTCTGTAACCCCCACCGCCTCCACCCCTGTACCCAGAGCCTCTTCCACCCTGGTAACCTCCTCCACCTCCATCAAACCTGGCCATCTTGGGAGGACGTGGACCATCTCCAAAACTGATAAAGACAGGAAAATAATTTAACCAGTTGTATCTGATGAGGAACAATAAACACGAATATACATTTCCTATGACACCCTATTACTAAGCAAAAAATATCTTACTGTTCAGGAATGTGGATAATCTACACAGTGTAAACTAATCCATTATTGCCACTACAAGTACATATGGTATGTTACGTCTGGTGGTTATTAGACTGTCTGCAAAGGCTTGTGTCAAAAGTAGTGCACTTTTTATGTCCTTAGGGATACAAACGGTTTTGTTCTAGTCCCCTTGGCCCAGTTCTTCAAGTCAACAATCTCCATTCTATTTCAATGTATTCAATTCTCCCTGATAGGCAAAGTACATCTGGAAATGTGTAGAATCGATCTAGAGAAAACCAAGGTCCTGAGCTGAGTAGACCAATCAGCCGTGTTAAGCTTACCGTTGATTGTTGGCCATAAGGTTAAGTCCGGCTGCAGAGGGTTTGGAGATCAGGCGGATGACGTTGAGCATGCGCTCGTTTGTGGGGTCCAGCTGTCGGATATACTCAGGGTCTTTGGTGACTTCCACAACCAGGGCCTCCATTGCGGCCCTCAGGGCCGATATGCAGCCGGCCACGTCATGTGGTATCTTCAGTTTGATCCTGTGAATATAGTTGGTTGTTTTTATTTGCTTGACCACACCAGGCTCATGCTTGACCTCATGGCTCTTCTGACTACTGCAGTTATATATGCAGGGTAGAACCAAATGTTTCCACTTTTGCACCACTTTAAAGATGGTAGTGACACTCACCAATCATCCAGTTCAACGATTTCTCCGTTTGATGTGATTTTCTTGGAGGCAAACAAGATCAGCTGCAGAGGGCTGACTAGCGTCATTCCTTTGGCTGAGATGGCTCGGGTTCGGATCTGGTTGAAAACAGAAAAGTAAAACCTTTGATGTTATATTGTAGTAGTCATTTATGTGTCTTGCCAGTCATAGACTAATCCTGTTTGCTCGTGCATTTCATAAAAATGACAGCACAACCTATATGGCAGTAAAACGTGTCATGATTTTTATTTGATGCTGACGTTTCCCATTGAACGTAGAAAGATGTCCCCTGTCAGAACACCTAACAGCATAGAGTATATAACCAACAGAACAATAAAAACATATAACTCCAGTATATTAGAATTATGGAGAGACAGACTGCTTCATTTTAAGATCCTACCTTTTCGCTAAAGACAAAGAACGGTGATGGGTATGTCATGTCCTGGCTGCTAAAGGGGCAGTTGACGGAGCATTTGTGGATGAGGGCATTGCGCCCCTCAGTGGTGAGAATCTTTCTCTTCTCCTTATGGTAGCACACATTAGGATAGGAGCCATAGGTCAGTAGAGAGATGACCACGTCCAGGTTGTTGTCAGGTCCAATGTTGTTGAAATTCTGTGTCATTAAGCACTCTAATAAAAAGACAAAAGAAAACGACAAGTCATTACGCCAGCCCGATTCTGATCTTCCATGTTTTGTCTACTGACCAATCTGATACAGTCTGTTATGCCAATAATGTAATCTTACCGGCTGGCTCAAAAGTCCTGTATGAAACTCAACCCCAACATTTCATCAGGGCCCATAGGGAAGATTTTGGTCAAAATTAGTACACTAGTTTGGGATACACCGATACCAATTTCTCATTGTCAATAGCGATTTGTAAAGTACTCTACTTTTTTCAGAGTTCATAACTTTGAGTACCAATCCAATACTGCCATTTTAAATTGTTATGCTATGATTGCCATTGTTCATATATATATATCACTGAATTGGATGTTATACAACTTTTGTTTTTATCAACCTAAAACTTGGGTGGATGGGAAGGAGGATACCCATTGCAGAGAACACTAGTTGGTTTTTGCCCGATTAAGGCGATTTGCTAGATATTCATTATTTCCTAAGTTCTACGTGGCAAACCATTTTTCTGTCACTGCAAAAAAAATATTGGGCAACCTCAATCGATTTCAGCATGTACTATTTACATTTTGTGAGAAACATCAGTTGCAGATTTTTTATTTGTCGTAAACCCATGAACCATCTATGGAAGAGATGGTAGATGATAACTTTCAAACCCAACACATACATTTATTACGGCCCCCATTAGTGTGTACGGCCCCCCACGTGCCTATTCGCACTCCCAGCAATATCTGGGCATGCTCCTGATGAGCAGCGGATGGGTTCCTGAGGGGGTGCTCCCAGACCTGGATCAGGGCATCAGTGAGCTCCTGGACAGTCTGTGGCACTACTTGGCGGTGTCGGATTCACCAATACATAACGTCCCAGAGGTTCAGCATTGGATTCAGGTCTGGGGAACATGAGGGCCAGTCAATGGCATCAATGCCTTCGTCATCCAGGAAATGCTTCCACATTCTGGCCACCTCATGAAGTCTGTTTCTGACAGTTTGGTCAGAAACATGCACACCAGCCACATGTTGGAGCAGATACCAGTCCTGCCGCTGAAATAATGCCTGTCTACAGCACCTGGAGACACAGCAGACCTTCTTGCGATGACATATATGGATGTGCCATCCTGGAGGAGCTGGATTTCTAGTCTAACCTGAATGGGCTGCAGGTACCGCCACATGCTACCAGTAGTGACAAGGTCACTAGCAAAACACTAAACCAGATAAGAATCAGTCAGGAAAGATGAGGAGAGTGCAATTGTCTGTGGCCACCACCCTTTTTTGGTGGTTGTCTTGCTGTTGCCTCTCCAGTGCACCTGTTGTCACTTTCTTTTGCACCATAACAGGTGACACTGATTCACAAACGCTTCCTAACTGGACAGATTGATATCCTTGAAGATTTAACTGACTTGGTGTCCAACTGTGATGATCACGTGTTCCCTAAATTATTTTGAGCAGTGTAGTTTCGGGAACCATCGAGTTTCGGCTTAATGGTTTGACAACACATTAGTAAACAGGCACCACATCTCTACACATGAATCACGTGCAACATCCCCCACTGTTTAAATATTGTAGAGGTTAAAGACACAGTCTGTCACATAGGACACCACATATAATATCCAGCCAGGCCACAACATTTATTTATTCTTATCACGTGCCGGCTGAACTAGGCTGGCCTGGTTCCATTTCTTGTTCACATAGACAGTTTAAGAATGACTTAAATTACTCTCCCACTATAATGAGGAACAGAGGTGTCAGAATGCGCTTACGGAGGTCACTGCTACATTCAACATCCGCGCCATTGTTGTTAGCCTACTGGAACCGGTAATAACTTTTTTCAGTCTTCTGATTGGCCAACATGGCTTTAAGGTTAGGGTTCAATCATCACCTGTAGGTTCGGCATGCTCTTGATAGTGCTTGACAGCACGTTATTCGTTTTCATGTGGATGGAGATGTTTGTTTATTTAAAACAATGCTTGTATGGAAGGGATTCTTTTTAATAACGAAGAAGAAAAGCCTTTTTAAATATTGTGTAAATGTTAGACAAATTGTAGATATTTGGTGTTCTTCCCCTTAAGTTTATACAGCAATTTTATTATTGGCATCTGAATTGATAAGTTTAGCTTGGATTCATCCAATCACAACTTGATAAAGGCGGCACTAGATTCACTTTAGTAGGTAACAAACTAATTAGACGATGGAACTAAAATATTTTGCTACAGAAGCAATGAGGTAGGCTTACTGTATAGCTATGACTATAAATGGATATGGAGATAATAGCACAGTTAAGGGTTATATTCTCAAGTAGCCTGGCATTAGCTAGCATAGCCAAACAGTCATCAATTAGCTAGTTTAGCTTCTCCAACATCATCCCTTGAAATCCTTGCTTTGCAAAGTTTACAACAACCAGCTGTACAAGTAGCTGTGTACTTTTTAACAGTATCGGCAATTTCCCATAAGATCTACCGACATTTCTGATGCCAGTTTCGGATGGCTGCATTCCTAAATCTAGTGACGAGTGTGGCTATTTACCCTCAGGGAAGCCAGAGTTGACTAGGATCTCCTTCAGCTGCACTTTGGCCTCCCAGGTCATCCTCAGGGTAGACATATTGAGCCTCTTGTGTTCACAGAATCTGGATTCAGCATCCTCACCAGCCATTCTACAACAAAAAGACAAGATGTTGTCACAACCTTCAATGGGCCAGGTGGTGAATGGTAATATGAGCTTGCGAAACCATTGGGTCATCGAGCCCACTTCTTCCTACTGCAATGAATTGGATAATGGTGTTGCCTGCTATCATATCAAACAATTACAGGTTTGAGCAGTTTGATTCAGATCCGTATCAGGGGACTGGTAGTTATTTAAAAGTTCATGTTACATGACTGGATGAAGACTGGACTCACCTCACATCATCCCAAGCCTGGAATACACAGAGCAGTGCCACGTGATCTGAGAAACGGGTGCCCGCGAAGTTGCGATGCACGTAACCCAATCGCTTGCCATCGTTGATGAAGGGCTCTGGGAAGCAGGAGGCTGCTGAGATGGTGCACACCGCATCTCCAACACTTCACAAAGAGAACACAGGGATCAGAAATAACAGAAGAGGAATAAAAGAGATGGTGCTTAGAGATGTGTTAATAGGGAATAGTGTATCAGGGAAGGACTGAACTGAATGGACAAACGAACTCGGACGCAGCGCTCACTTGAATATGCAGCCCATAATCATCATCTTTCCCAGGCGCGGCTCGATTGGAAGCTTTGCCAGGATCCGACCAAGAGGAGTCAACTCGTCATTTGTGTCCAAAGCATCCAGTTCTATTGGAGAAGCCGGGAGAAACCAGAAATGCTGACGGTGAAGGTGGTTGGTGATGTTGCAAACTGACTCCAACTCAAAATGACAGTTCTACATTATGCGGGGGAATGAAGGACTTACCCCTCAGCGTGTGTTCTGCCTCGATGACCGCGTCCAGGGGAGGGGGCTCAATGGCCTTGGAAAGGAAGTGACCAATGGCACCTAGTCTCAGCAGCTTGATGCTCAGGGCTACCTCGTGGAGAGGAGTACGGAATATCTCCGGAGTCATATGGGTCTCCAACCTGGGTTATTGAGCAGACAAGAGCATAGATGTCCACATTCATCCTTGTGTAATTCCAAAAATATTTTTAAATACCAATCAAGCTTAGCGAACAAAATGGCTCGTATAAGGCATCAGGTGTGGCCTTTTACTGAACAAGACTACATGGATGGTTGACCTGATCCCAGATCAGCCATATTGAATGGGCTTTTCAAATGGGTCCAGAATCTTGGTATCTCTTCAAACTCCAATGAGGGCTGAGGCTTACTTATCGAAACGCGCCCTGCTGCACAAATGAAAGCAGAAGCCTGCCCGCACGCGGCCCGCACGCCCCTTCCTCTGCTCCAGGTTGGTCTTGGAACCCCACACCGTGGCATAGTTGGTCATGTTGTTGTGAGACGTGAACAGCTTCACTTTCTGCCTAAGAGGAAGCACAGTCACAGGTTGCCATAGGTAACCACACTCCCATATAAAGAGAACGCCAATGAATAAACCTGAACCAGGTCAGACAGAGTGCAATCCAAGGCCCTACTTGCAAGAGTCGATGACATATACGACATCATTGATGGTAATACTGGTCTCTGCGATGTTTGTTGACAAGATCACCTAGAAAATAAAATGGGAAAATGACAGTTATGTATATGCAAAATGGTGTACCAATTCAGGGACTACCAGAAGACCCAAGCGGCCTGACCTTGGTGATGTTTGGAGGCACAGGCTCAAACACCCTCCTCTGCTCCTCTCTGGGAATCTGGGAGTGGAGAGGCAGGATCAGGTAGCGTTGACTCCCTGGGAAGAACGGCACATCAACTGACTGTTTTAATTACAATCACAACCGATGGCGCATCCCTATCAGAAACAAGACTGACTCGGGACTACAATGTGAAACCATGACACGTTTTCAAGGATCAATCCAAATGCCTGGACCCACAGAAACCCAGTGATTAGTAGTGACAACACACCGAAGTGGGGATTCATCTCCAGGTGTTTCTGCATGGAGTAGATGAGATTCCAGCCGGGAAGGAACACGAGCACCGCCCCAGCCACCTGGAGAGTCTCGATGTACTTCAGCAGGGCCTCCACCAGCTCAAAAGGAGTCTCCTTTTCGTTTATCTGGGCCATTGCGCGCTTCGTCTCGGGGGTGTAATCCGGACCACATATCACATTGCAATTGGCCTGTGATGAACAAGAAATGTTGAAACATATGAAGACCGTATTTCCATAGAACAACCTCTTCCTCAGGTTACTGAGCGCTTGCACAAGAAAACCATTCACAATTGTCCTTAGTGAAGAGTCTTTCTGTGGGAGTGTCTCAAAATGAAGCGGTATCTCAGACCTCTTCAACAAGCTAAGAAATGCTAATGTCTATCATGCACAGGATTTCTCAACATCATTGAACAGGTTGCTGTAGAAATTCACCAGACCTCCCAATGCTTGGGCGGTAGTGTCCGGGAATGAGAATATGCATGGGACTAGTGTCCAAATAAATGCTTGTCTTATGGCTGAGGGGAGAATCTTCCTCAATACCTCTTCCTCTCCTCCCTCCTCGTCCCTGTCCCTCTTCTTCCGGTCATTCGGGGGCGGAATGAACTTGGTCATCTGAATGCAATCTTCCAAAAAGTACTCTGGAAGAGATTGAAACGTGGTTAGAGAAACACAGCGTAGACTTGATCCGTAAACGGCGCCGTGTAAAGGTTGACTTTGGGTTGGAGAACGTCCGCTGGATCCTCGTGGACACTCACCTTGTACTGGGAACGTGCGTCCAAACACCTCGATGACAGGGCAGTTGAAGTAGTACTCCCTGAACATGGTGGTGTCAATGGTGGCCGACATGAGGATGACACGGACTTCTGGGTACGCTTGGACGACGTCCCGCAGAACCACCATCAGGAAGTCCGTCTGAGGACCAAGACGTTAGAGTTGAATCCATTTGCTGCTTTTCCCCCAGACACAGAAAACAGAAAGCATTGCACTACGACTCATTCTGAACGCACATTGATGTCTCTCTCGTGAATCTCATCCACAATCACATGGCTGATCCCGCGAATACCTGCTTCCAACTTGCGCAGTAACACACCTAGAAACAAACAAACACCCATCAACGTCGGTTATATATTACCGTAATAATATCAACACCATTCAACATGCCATTCTTAATGCTGAGAATGATGCTATTTTGCAGTTCTCAGCCACACTGTAACACCTGAAACACGAATGGCAAATCAGATCAGGAGAGACGCTCACCCACGGTACAGAACATGATGCTGGCGTGGGGCCGCGGAAGGATGGATTCAAACCGCACGCTGTACCCACAGCTCTTACCGACGTCCTCTCCTCTCTCGTAGGCCACGCGCTCCGCCACAGACACTGCACTGATACGTCGAGGCTAAGGAAGTAACACCGGAAAAGCGATTAGGTGATCGCCACATTTTAGTAACAGTTGTGATAAAAAGTTGTTACTTCCTGTTACTTTTTTCATATTTTCAAAATCAATGCCAAAATGTCACATTTCTGGTTATGCAAACTTATGAGGACAACTGTAGCTTGCTGTCAGCGTGTGTTTCTTCCTGTTATATAAATTCATGATTACATAGAACTAAAAAAACTAAACCAAGAAAAGGAATCAAGAAAGCCAAGTTCTGCCGGTCCGTGATTAGAAATAAGGAATGTTTTCGCTAACACAGGATTCGAACCAGGGGTCTTTCACCACTATGCAATATGTGCTGAGTGACGGTACAGCTACTCGACATTAGATCATTTTGTCACGCACTGACATCACGGCAAGTGTGATTATATCGCTAGACACATTGTGTTAAACATTTACTTCCACCACAAACAGCATCTTTGTATGGCTTTTGCCACTGGCCGTTTTAACAGCTTGTTAGCAAGTGAAAGACTTACTAGTATCTACTAACTTACTACACTACTTGGAATAGTCACAAGAACTAAGCAATTGCTGGCAAGACTGAAAATTAACTTTACATTTCCAATGCTATTTCATTTCATGGCACAACAATGTTTGTCATTCTTTCATTAGTGAATGACATTGATACATTAGCTATCAATATAGGTGACGATAACTAGTGAAAAAACAAGAGAATTGTGGAAACCCCTCTTTTACTGCACAAGGGGTTGTGGTATATATTACCTCAAAAAGCATGCATGGATGCGCACTTTGAAAATAGCCGTAATATAATTGTAAACAGTTTTATTTTAGGCTCCCTAACACAGCAGCTGAAGGTTGTAGCCAGCAAAGTGTTTGTCAATCCTGAATAGATTCTAATGCATAATCTGTATTATCTGTTGCGAGGCTCGAACTCCGGTCCCCTGCACGGCAGCCCGTCTTTAACCACTATGCTACTAAACAAGTCAGTCAGTCACTCACTAAGAGACATTCGCTTTTCTTGGCTGGCTCCGCTTGCGCGGTCCACCAAAAACAAGTAACGTTTTCAAAACCGGTAATGGTTTGTACCTGTGTTACGATAATGTTACAGTCGGCCGCCCGCTCACTCTTGATGAACTGATCCAGGATGAACTGGGGCACCTGGGTGGTTTTACCACAGCCAGTCGCCCCTCGGATGATCACTACCGAGTTGTGTTGAACGGCGGACAATATCTCCTCCTCAAACTTCTTCACCGGAAGCCCGTCTCTCTCTCCAATTACCTAGGGGAAAAGACCTGAGTGTCAATCTGAAACAAGGACAACATATCGGGACATAGTTTAACACTTAAGACAACACAAAACTGAGCAAGGGCAACAACATACCTTCTGTAGGCTTTGATCTTGTTCCAGCTGATAGTTCAGCTCGTTATGGAGGTCAGCGCTGATTTGCTCTGGAGTGCACTAGGGGGAAATGTGAAGGGTACGGTCAGATTGAATGAAGGCTCAACCACATACTTCAAAAAAGTACAGATTTGAATGTACAGCTAGAAGCAAGTCTGCAACTCACGAATGCTAGCGGGCCGTCATCGATATTGCTGCTGGTCCAGGGGTTCCAGTTGACTTGAGGGGGGGACCAGGGCACCACGCCGGCTGAGCTCTGTCTCTGGGAGGGCTCGAACACAGCCATCTTCCCTTGTACCAAGGACACCGGGGTACTTGGATCGGACGGCTGGGGACAGGCAATACGTTCCTCCTATCATCCTCATGTTCTACATCACACACGGGGCCCGTGACAAGACAATACTAATTGAAACAGTGTAACAGTTCATTTCTGGCATGAATTACATCAGACTTACTGGAGGTGGAATCGTAACACCCAACTCTTCAGTAACACTCCGTAGCTGATGTTGCAAATCTTCTGCGACATTCACTACAAAAGCTTGCAACTGCAAACACACCAAGATTGAACCAGAAGTTAAAACACAAACACTGCGTCGTTACTGAGTAAACGGAAGAACAGCATTCATTTTCTCGGCAGGGGACAAAGTTACTTACCGTTTCCCCCTCTTTTTTCTTTGTGATGCCCGTATAAGCCTCAATGACACCCAGGTGGTAAAGCTGACGGACCATGGACAGAGCACAGGACTGGGCAGCCAGCTTCTTGTTAGACCCATGCTCACGGGCAGTAATCTCTATAATACAAACGCCAAGTATTTTGTTCCACCCAGGATGTTATCCCTTCGCTCCTAATTAAGAGAAATCTACTTTGTGGACATTAATGCAACTCACAATGGATAGGCAACCTTCGATACAACACTGGCTATTCTGTGACACATCCGACATGACAAACATCCACCAGCCGTCCCTACTGAGGCTTAACTGCAATAGACAGCTGCCCAACTCGATAAACACATGTCTTGCTCTGTATTTGAATGTATATACTTTTTCCAGATTACTGAACAATCTCCCCAAGATCTAGGAAGTGTTTACTGGAAAACAAAAAACAAGCATTTGGTCCGAAAGACAATTCAGTTTCAGTTTAATTAAAACGTTAGTACTTACTTCTACCAAGCTGTCTGACAAATAACTGCATCTCCGCAATAAAGCTCCTAAAGTAGAAGTAGAAGAAACATACCATGAACAACCTCTGAATTCAGAACGCATCCTAATGAAATAACACACATCCATCATTGGATCAACTGACCTCTGAGTGAGAGATGCCTATTGTCCACTCTGATGACAAGCCTTGCTCTTGGGGGACCCAGCATGTTTTTCTGCCAGACTTCAATCAACAATCAACCTTTTCACCTCAGCTTTTCCCATCCCTAGCGGAACAAGTGACACCAGAAATCAAAACCACACAATACCCTGGCCATTCCATCCCCATTGTGGATGCAACCATGTGACAACTTTAGTGCAGCCTAAAGAATCCCACATGTCTTGACAAGTAAGGTTGTGAAGTCTGGCATCAAGTGTCCACTAGCTTTTTGAATTTGTGATTAGTGACCGAGATTAGTCCATTTCAATTCAAATAGGATCACCAATTGTTCTCGTGATGTATCGGTTGGGGTCATAAAGATCCTATTATGAATTGGGAATAAACAATTTTGTGGTTGAGGTACGACTTGACACAAGTTCAATGAGATCTCTCAGGTGTTAACTGCACACCCAGGAGTGCTCTGTCTCCATAGCAGTCCAGCAGAAAAACATGCAGTCCACAGACTTAATGCATTTAAGCAAAGGCTAGGTTCTATTGTTTTGTCAGGGATGCACTGAAATACTCCTAAAAACAAGTATAATAAGCAATCTATGTAAAATCTTTTAACTAGACTGACTGCTAGCAATTGGGAACCAGCCATAGCGCTGCATTTATCAGAGTTTAGGATGGTTCCATCACACTAGCTGGGCAACTTCCAGACTGAAATAATCTCCCATTCTCCTGACCTGTTGTGGTCAGGACCCACTTGGCTGTATTTGTAATCAGTTTGGTTTTTTTCCTTCTGGAAAAACTGGTTGAGACGGGCCTTGGCATTCTCTAAAGTCCAGTTGCCATGGAGTCCTGCATTCAAGTCTACCTCCTCGGACTCCAGAGTCTTGAAAGGAAAAAATAAAATGAAGAATGCCATTTAATACTGTGACAAGATTCACGGCTTGTATTAAAGATGGTTTGGCATAAACGTAGCTAATGAATACCGTCAAACAATGTTATAAATAATGATTTGACAGGTCCTACCGCCTGTGCCTCTTGCTCGTCTCTCTTAGAATAGTAGTCCTTCAGATTAGCCCCCCGTTCCCATGGGGCATTGCTGTTTCCAACCCCTCCAGAAAAATTGCCACCGCCCGAATATCCTAAACCAGTGACACCTGGGACAGGTCCAGAGGGCATTATTCCTTCAAAACAGGTAAACAACCAGACAAAGTTATGACCAGAATTGGGAAGTAACAGACAGCATGTTATAAAGATGCACAGAATAAGCTATTTCAATACATGTTTATGCTTTTTATTGTACTAACAGCATAAATGACCAGAAGGGAGTTAATGTTTTAAATATTTTTTATCGAGAAAATTGTTCCAAGGGCTTGAAATATTCTCCAGTGAGAAGTTCTGGTCAGTCCGTCCACCATGCAGTATTAACCCCGCCTACCCGGAAGCCACCAATTATCCATGTGCACAAGCTAATACTATCCTGTGCTCATTGGGTAAGGAGAAGGGAGACAAGTTGTGTCGTCATTTAATATTCTGTCTTAAGAGGCAGGATTCGGCAACAATGCCAGTCTAATGATGTTTAATCAAGTATTAATTAGGCTATTTTAAGCACAATAAACAAATAGTGTTCCCTTCTTTTATCTCACAGTGGAAGAAGCACCTGAAAACACAAAAAAGTTATCTTTCACCAAAATGTCAAAGAACTAAGAAGGTAAATAAACCAACTCTAGCTAAAACAGTAGAGGAATAATTTACAGAAGACAGACTGTGTAATATAGTCATTTAGTGAATTCACCTTGTTCAGCTTTCACAACCAGGTGTGGTGGAATAGGTCCACTCGCAGGAAGACTTCCAAAGCCAACATTACCACCATTACCCCCTCCTCCACAGTCAGGCACACTGTAGTCAGTAACACTTGCCTATCAACAGCAAAGGTATATTTAACATGCGTATTACATACAGACAGGTGACATATTAAAGGAAAAACCTGAATAGAAGACCAGAGGAACATTAAATGCAGTTGCTTCCATAGAGGTGTACTGCATGTAGAAAAATGCTGAGCATGCCCAGTTAACCACAATTTTGGATCAAGATAGCAAGAAGAAAGGATCTAGGAGACTTTGAAAGTTATAATTATTGGGCCACTTCTAAGAAAACATTCTTGTTTTCATGACCACAAATGTGTGTACAATAATGTTAGTGAGCATTCCCCTTTGCTAAGATGATACACCCACACAAAAAATATTTTGTATATGTTGTATAAATAATTTCTAAGATGGTTTTGTGCATTATATCACTGACCCCAAGGGCTGGAACTTCTGCTGCATTGATTTCTCCAACTCTGACAAGATAATTGACAAAGTCTCTGGCAGCATTTGCCTGGGCATCCTTCTTGTTGGTCGAGTTTCCCATTCCAGTGTAGTTGAACCCATCAATACGAACCTTGGAAAAATAATAAAAATTCAAAGTGGGTATGTTGTTAAGAAATAAAATACTCTTCTCTTGATAAACAGAGGGGGCATGAATGATAACTGCATATCATTACACGTGAAATAATACAACTGACCTCACACAGAAACTTCTGCCGGTTTTTGTTCCCAGCTGCTCTAACGTCATAGTTGGGTGTTAGTTTTTTCTTCCCACACCAAGCATACAGGAAGTTCTTTATATCCGCCATGGCGGATTGATGGATCTCTGTTGGAACAGTTGTATTGGCTTTATTCAAATAAACTGACTTATTTTACATCAGAATAATTTACTACAACAAGCTAAGAGCTCACGAGTATAACATGGACACCTCTACGGATTTCCCAACGCATCCAGCCCCACTACAGTAGTACTACAACATCGGCCATGTGTTGTCTGATAGCTAAAAACATAGTTTTTCATAACTAGGAAAGGTTGACTAAAATGCACGTAGGTACCCAGCGGAAAACCGAAACATGTTTTAGGCTATCATGCATTAGTGGAAGATTAGCTAGCTTCTATAGTTAACGTTGGTAATCTCGTTTTACTGTTACGCAGTATTAGCTAGGTTGTATATGATGCAAGGAAGGTGCGCATTTTGACAGCCTGCTACATACAATACGTATAAATTGTATTTGCACTGAGATAATCTTACCCAATCTAGTTCTAATAGATACGTCTTCGAAACAACAAGACACCAAAATCAACGGACTCAAGACGTGAGCGCTCGGAAATAAGCGTCCTGTGAGCAACATTAAAAAATGAAACACTTCCGGGTCACGAAAATTAGGTCTTATTCAAAATAAATGAGACCCACGTATTAATTCAAAACGGACATAAATTGAGTTTATTGTTTAAGAAAAGGTACTTCTCCAAAAATTGACAACAATTCATATTTGATCATATTTAAGAGTAATTTCAATAAAAAGTGTGTATTAAAACACGTTCCAGGGGCAATATTCTGAAAATGCCTATGACTGAATATGGAATAAATATTGCCTCACTGCTCCTAAACGATTGAATATTCCACAGAGAAAGCAATGTAGGAACTGTTCAGGAGAGTGTGTAAAGTAATACAATCTTGTCAACCCATAAGGAATGGTGTGCTACCTCTTGCAACACAAAATTATACACACCCTCTTTATCCAGAATATAACTCAATGCATATGAAATACATACTGACTCATAGAGAAAAAAAAACTATTCTATACACTGCAGTGCATGTATAGTAGGAAATGTTCAGGAGAGTCTATAGTGTAATTATATGCAAAACAAATCAAGGGGCACATTTTTCACTCTGTAGTCTCTTGAAAATGTTCTACAATAAATTCACTGTGGCGTATAGAATCTTTTTTTCTATAGGGCAATATATATTCAATATCCATTTAGTAAAATTGTGGCCAGTGGGATGGGTGGAGTAAAATGCCAGCAACAATTGCAAAAACAGTGCCCATTAATGTTTTTCTATATTATCACTCTATAGACTCTCCTGAACTTTTCCTAAAGTTTTACAATATACACTAAGCAAAGTGGCAACGTTAATAATTATTTAAATATTATGAAGGCAAAATCCGAAAACCGGAAGTCATGTTGCTACGGAATCTCTAATGTTGCCAGCATGACGCTAATGGCTACGGCGCAGTACGTTCCTCTGGAGACAACCAAGACGGAGCCCCCGGCGATCGGAGGTGTTGAGATTATTGGCATAACACTAACCCAAATGGCGCCCCACTCCATCTCCGATTTCAAACAGATTCCTTATCAGTTGCGTATAAGGATGCCAAGACTCATGACTTGAAACGTGTTATACGAAGTATATAATTTCGTTTGAACCCTATCTAAACTATCCAACGTGAGTCATGCTGATACACTTATTAACTGACAGTAGAACCAGAAAACATTGCTCTATTTCTATGGGTAAGATATCTGCTGGAAAGTCCACAAGACTAGGACAACAGCAGCACAACTAGTACTCGTAACGTGTACTTTGAAACATAATGTGATGCAGGCCTTCTCCTCAAGTTAAAATGTAGTCGTCTTTTTCACCGGTCACATCTGAGAAGGTAAGAACACAGATACAAATATTTGGTAACAACAAAATAACCTTTATAAAGGGGTTATGTAACACCACAAATGCGCCTTAGCACGGTTGTTAAATTACAATCATAATTATATAAATCCACAAAATCCACAATATTACAGGCTGCTTTTATTCACAACGACATTCAACAACTGACACATACTCAATTATTGTCATAAACCAGTTCATTCAAGGTTTCTGTGGAACAGAAAAGTTTGTGCCTGTGGGGGTGGGGGGCTCACAGTAATGTGAGGAAATACAGAAAGAAAAAAAAAACGAAACAGTAGGTATTGACATGAAATGTAACATTTTACTAATTCAGGAGGACTGTCATGTTAAAATGTTCTCTTAGGATCTTGAAGGCTTGACAGTAGGCAGTACAGAAATAAATAACATTTGCAAGGTGGTGGCTAGGTGGTGGAGTGAGTTAATTTTGGAAGATCCAGTAGGTCTTAAGAACCTGAACTCATAAGACTTAGGATTTCAGCTAACAGTGGGCAAGCAGCAGTCGCAATATACTCCATCTGCAAATCTAAACAAAAACAAACCCTAGATTTAGAAGGCAGAGGTTAAAAAATATATTTAAAAAGTAGGGTTAGAAAAACAGAGTGCATAAAACTGTTTTTGGTTTATTTTTGCCCTTCCACTCCTTTAATGTCTTCAATAAAATTGTATGGCTATAACTGCTCACTATGTGCTTTTATTTATTTAAACAAACCCACTTCATGATATGTACATGTCTTCAATATATCTCTAAATTAGAGAAAACATAAAATATTTTAAAATCGCACGTGTCTGCATATGGGAATAATAATGTCATTTATAAAACACCAATTCACTATTTCATGACAACAGTTGATCCCATTTCCATCTTCAAAAGACCCGTCTTTTCCAGTATCATCTGTACACAACCAATACAGGTTACACATTATATACAGTCATATACATTCCTTGTAGATGTATAGTACAGTCCAGAGATCCACAGGTCCTTGGTCTGCGTGTGCATGGAGAGCGTGTGTCCATCACACCACCTTGTGCTGTCCGACTAAAAGTCAGCAGCTGCTGTTTTTAAACTCTCCGTTCTCAGTGATCGACAGTTTCGTGGGGTTGGTCGGCGAGAGGCCATTTCGCAGGTTCTGCATACTATAGCGCTCCTTCACCTGGGTCAGTGCACTCATCAGCCGAGAGTTGGCTGCGTCCAGGGAGCTTATCCTTTTCTCCTGGAGTGCGAGAGAGAAAGAGAAGATAGAGGGAGGGAGTGAGAGGGGTAAACAGTTCTTTTATAGTGGAGCATGGATGAGCAGGGAAAGCTAGGATGACCCATAGAGGGTCAAGCTGCGATATCATAATTCAGAACTATACATTTCTGAAAACCTTTTTTTAGCAGCCAAAATGAGACAAAACTCAAAGCGTTGCATCATGTTTGGTTTTAAAATGGAAACTCAATTATTTTGTTCTATTCATTGGTATGGCATGCATGACAACAGTGGCATGGCTTAACTTAACACCATTGTACAATTATTTTTTATGGATTATTTGTATTCAACTATCAGACCTTTGGTCTCCACCCCCTGTAGGAGGAAACCCATTTGGAAAGATTATGCTTTGTCTTTAGCCATAGGCAATCTAAATCAAACAGGTCATGGCACTGTTTCTGCAGAGCTGGGAAACAAAAGGGAGATGGGTTTTTGCAAGTGGCGGTAGTTAAAACAACAAGGCATGGTGAAAGGCAGCCAAAGCTGGAGCTACATGATACATAACCTGCTAAGAGCGCAATTCACAACAAACTTCCCTGTGAAACAGAAATGGTGAACATGTTCGAATGCATCCGCTTCATATTTAACCCTAATTCAATCTAAACACTGGCATTCTTGTGCTGTAAAACTGGTGATTTTGAACGTTAAGAGCTCCTTTAGGTCTGAAATGAGATGGACATTGGATTTTTAAAACATTACTGTTAGCAGAAGAGAGGTGCTCAAGTACTTCACTACATCAACATTTTTGCCATTATCCTGGCACTTACCCAGAACAACTTACAGACGCAATTGGGGTTCAGGTGATTTGCTCCAAGGCAAAACCACACACTTGTCCTCTTGTCTGCTGTGCTTCAAACCACTGACCTTTCGGCGACTGAACCCAGCACTCTTACGACTAGACCTGCCATCTATATCTGCCATCCCATATTCAATTATGTTCTATTTTAATATTTTGATGGGGAAATGAAAAATCCAATTTCAAAAGTAATACAATTTCTACACAATTAGGGTGGGGTTTTTTTTGGAATGGAGGGCAGGAATGGCTGTCAAGTGCGCTCATATAAGGCTTGCCTGCAATTTCCACAACCAGACAACTGACTGGTGTACTTGCCAGTTTGGATCACCTCTGTTGCTTTACTGACCTGGAATTCAGGGGAACATACTGATGATGAGCAAGTCCAATGTGGAGCACAAAAATACCATTCACCTCCAAAGTTTCTGAACTGTTTATTGGATGCCATATTAGTTAATGCATGTCAAGTCTACTAGATTCAGACTCCCTTGACTGTAGGAACACAGAGTTTATTTGGGGCAAGTGAAACAATGGTTTAACTTTCTCAAAATCAATTCCACTTCATCTTTCTGCTTAATGCTAAGGATAAATGTAAAAGTATGACATTCTCAGTGACAATCCGACAGGTACTGTTAAAAGCCCAAAATGGGGAACAAAGGTTAAGTGCCTCTGTTGTGAGTTTATTTTTTTACTTCCATTTATTTATTGATTTATGAATTGATGGGAATGTCAATGACATTCAGAATTGCTCTGAAAAGATGTCAGGGATGCTACACAATATAAGACATCCATAATGTCAGATGACTAAACTGGTTTGTCTTAAATGTTGAAGATTGCACAGCAGGGGAAGGAGCTGAAAACTGGATTTGTGTGGTATTAAGTACATTTCTAAAACTCCCACACCTTATCCCTATGTGGAGAAGACAAAACAATACATGCTGCATTTTCTATCAACTATACCTGTGCGTCAATGATCTTCTGCTTTGCGTCGATGACAGCCTGCATCTCTGCATGGTCCCTTTTCAGTTCCTCCTCTACTGCCATCAACCTGTCATGGGAAAATACAATGGCCACCTGAGTCACCAAATGGGTAAGACAGGCTACATCTCAGTGTAGTGAACTACATAGGGAACGGGGCGCCACTCGGGGGAAGGGGGCGCCACTCGGGGGAACGGGGCGCCACTCGGGGGAACGGGGCGCCACTCGGGGGAACGGGGCGCCACTCGGGGGAACGGGGCGCCACTCGGGGGAACGGGGCGCCACTCGGGGGAACGGGTAAGTCATGCCATTACTCAGTCAATCCAGGGATTTGGCTTAAGTTTCTTCATATGTCAGTTCATTCAGACATTAGTTCATCAAATCATTCTTTCACACAAAGGAATCACGACTGTGTCAATCAAAATCCCCCAGAGGGTTAACAAGTAAACACAGACCTGCAGATAATGCTTTTCATCTGATTGTCCTTCTCCTCCTGTTGTCGCCGTAGTCTCTCCTCGCTGTCCTCCAAGCGGGCCTTGTACTCCATCAGCAGCTTCTGCATCTGCTGCTCCTGGGCCAGCAGGCGTCGCTCGTACTCCTCCAGACGCCGGCTAGACACCCGCAGGCGTTCCTTTAGCTTGGAGATCTCTTGCTCGTACTGGAGGGAGGCCAGAGAGGACGAGAGGAAGGGATGATCACGTTAGCCGTGACTCAGACAAAGCCTATCTCTATCTGCCTACTCTGGCTCAGCAGTCGGACAATTTGGATTTGGTTATGAACTAGGTGGCCAGCACGAGGAGACAAATCTTTAAAACGCAGGTACTGCATTTTGGCGAATCCAACATGCATCGATTGGTTGTTTACCTTCTCTGTGTGCCTGTTGTCCTGGCTGCTCTGATCTGCTCGGGCCTCGTCCTCGTCCTCGTACTGACCGTTATTTAGCACCCACGCCGCCGTCCTCTCTACTGGCGACATGGTGACGGGCTCTACCGGCGAAGCCACCTGCACCACCACCGATAACACAAACACCGCGTTTGAAATCTACCCCAGAGGCCCGACGTGACTTTTAAATACCACTTGGTTTCTCAAGCGTGAGTAATGCAAGAACCGTACCTGTTGGGGCGTGTGCTGTTTGGCCACGTTCCTGACAGGAACCGCCGGGCCTTCCACCGAGCAGGGGGACTGCTGGCGCGAGTGGCTGGTCACGCTGGCTCCCGGCTGGGACTGGATGGGGACGGGCATGGGCTCCGTGTTGACAGAGCTACTGCTGCGCATGGAAGCGCTGTGGGGCAGCGAGCGGTGAGGCCAGGCGTCGCCACTCCCCCCGCGGCTCTGCTGTTCCACCCTCACAATGTGGGCGGTGCCCGTCGTGCTCTGCCGAGCCACCGCCACCGCGTGGGCCCCGGCGGCGTGCTCGTTCGGTGCGTGGCGGCGCGGCGTGGAGCAGTCCTCGCTCTGCGTGCTCTGGCGGCTGTACTCCTCCAGGCTGCTGTTGGACGGGACCCGGCGCACTCTCGCCGCCTGGCTGCCGGCTCCGGACTCCGCCTCGGAGTTGCTGTGGCTGCGGGAGCTGTCCGTGCTCAGGTTCTCAGAGCTGGAGTCCGGCTGCAGGGAGCGCACGGAGTGGACCGAGGGCGCGGTGGAGTGGGCGGCTACATGTTGTTGTTGCTGCTGTGTCAGGTTGCTGAGGTGATAGACCGGGTTCTGGAAGGACAGGGGCTGGAGGCTCCTCTGCTGGCTGAGGGAGGGGGGGAGTGGCCGACGCACCTGTGGCGCGCTTTGGGGGAGGTTGTCCCGTAATGCCGGCTTCTGGTGGAGGGCTTGGTGCGACTGCGAGGCAGTCGCCTGGTGGGGGTGTCCCACGGACACCTGGGAGCCCACCCTGCTCAGCCGGAGGGGGGCATCGTGCAAAGGGAGTGGTCCCTGGCCACTATGGACCATGTGAGGGTCCTGGAGGTCCACCAAGGAGATGCTGCGTCCGTTGGGCAGGGGGTTCTCCCGCTCCTCCTTTTCGGAGAAACTCATGCTGTGGGCAGATGACTGCTGGCCCAAGAGGGGGTGCTTTCCCCGGGGGAGAACGTCAATGGTTTGCTCTTGGACCGGGGACTTGATACTGCGAACTTCACTGCTAAACATGAACAGTAAGAAAAGAACACAATGTATTAATAGAAAGTTCTCAAACAACAGCTAGAAATAGACTAAGCAAAGAAAAACTTATTTTTTACTTGAAAGTAGGTTTACTTGAATGTTCCTAGCATCAACACTGTTTCATGTAACTAACTTAAAAGCCGAATAAACATCTAAGTCTTTAGTTCCCCTTATTACCTCTGCCACAGCTAAAAATAAAATGTCTCAAACAGAAGCTTTAATTAGAAAGGTACTAACAGCAAGACATCACAAATGAAGACATCATGAAACAACTTGTCCATATAAAAAGAGCAAGCATATACCAACATCTTTCTACATTGTATTTTAAAACAAAATCTCTATGGGTTAACTGGCACAGAAATCACCCGACGAAATAGCCCTCAGAAGTACTCCAACAGGAACTTCACCACATGTTTAGTCCACAATTGTCCCAGGCTGCGGACGGCAACGTTCTCACAACCCTTACCTGTCGGCTGGATCCTCGAATATCCTCTGCAGGCCCGATGAGACGCTGCTGCTGATGTTGTGGGACGAGCTGCAGTCCTGGAAGCGCCGTAGCTGCTGCTGGATGGGTGTCGGGCTGGAGAGACAGCGGGTGATGTCCCCCAGGATGCGCGGCAGGGGGCCCAGCTTGGCTACGGTCGCCTGCAGGAAGGAATTTTCACCCTGGGTTTGCACGTTACCAGGCCACGTCACACCAGCATTGTGGAATGAGGATGGCAGAGGGTTTTGGAGGTGTCGGTTTTGTCGGTTGGTCGGCAAATGAGAAGCACCATAATGCGTTGGTGTTGGCGGGACAGCGTAACCATGGAGACACAATGTGTGTGTGTGGGCGTGTCGGGGGGGGGGGGCGAAGAGGCAGAAAAAAAAAACAAGATACATAGAGGAGAAAACATTAGGAATGAGTAGGTTGGGAGGTAAAAATGAAATCAAAACAACAACACATGCTACTAAATACCAGCCAGTCGACTGCCAACATGCATCATGGGTAATACAGCATGTTCTACGGTGAAACAACATGCATCATGGGTAATAAAGCATGTTCTACGGTGAAACAACATGCAGGAAAAACTGACAGACAGAACATTTGGGGCAACGGGTGTAATGAAGTCCAATGAACAAACATGCGTGAATAAACAGTCTCGGGGTGAAGCGTGAGAGCCTTGCAGGATAAAGGGTTGGGTGGAGGCCTGGGCGGCACAGCATGAGCGGATGACGTTACCCTGCTTTACAACCCTAAACCTAGAAATCTGCACTAAACCACTGACATTTCAAACAGCAACGCCGTAATGAGAAGCATGAAGGAAATGGGACCATGAAGTCACGGCCGGCCTGAAGTGTGAATCTATTTAAATCTAGATAAAAACTTTAATGTGAACAACATTTGGTAACATTAGACCGCATCAACATTACACAAAGTCAAAATGAACCCGCTGGACAACTGGATCAATCGCCTTATAGTCCAACCACAAGACCATTTCATTCAGCATTATTCAATCCCAATTATTGCTTTGTGCTTTCAGATTCATAGCTGCAGTACAAGTCTCTGCAAACAGAGGTGGAACAGTGTAGGAAGAGGTGCAGACCCATAACCACCGGACATCTCTCCAGATACTATGGGCTACATTACAGCATCTCAGTAGAGCTGAGTTTCCGTGCCGTAAATTGCCCCCGATTCCCTACATTGTGAACTAAGCCCAGGGTCAACAGTAGTAGTGAACAGGGGTCATTTGGGAGTACACAATAACATTGTCTCCCTGCCCACTTCAAGGTCTTCCTTACCTTGTCCAACTGGGACACCACGTCCCACAGCAGCGAGTGAAGGACCGACAGCTCCCGGCCCAGGTCGATGTAACCTTCAAAACCCGGCGTGTTGGAAATGGTTTCTGGGTTGGAGATCTCAGAGAGGAAACGCATCATGCCCGCCCACTCGTGCTCCAGGAAGTCATTCATGAACGCCATGTACTCCTCCTTGTTTCCAAACCTTAGGAGACAGACGGTGAATGAATGAAACACACTCCACATGCTTTCCGACCATCTCAAAGGGGGTCAGGTGAGAGAAGGTAAGGGGGGATATAGGGCAACATACTTGGCGAAGTTGGCCAGGTTCTGAATGACCTTGGCGATGAGGGTGAGCGTGCGAGAGGTGCGGTCATCGGGGTACTCCTGCATGAGGCTGAAGAGCGACGGGGACATGATGGCAGGGCAGAGGAAGCGCAGGAACAGCGAGGAGCTGATTAGCCGCTTGCTGATGTCCTGGTTCCCTCGTGTTAGACACTGTTGCTTCCAGGCGGCGAACACCTCCTTCAGCTCCCGCGGGAAGACGCTGAGAGGGGAAGGCAGGGGAGAGATTATGGTTTCTCCTGCAAGTGCGGAACATCCTTATTGATTTTAGACCGCTCACCATAAAGACAACGCTAATGTTCTGTAAGATGTGTGCAAGAGTCAGTCAACACACACAGACCCACACACACAGACACCAAGCCACCAGGGGACAACATACACTATATTCATTAATGGTGTTAAAATACAGCCCCTGGTTCCGATTTAATGTGGGTGGTTTGAGTTTTACAGTGGGGCAAAAAAGTATTTAGTCAGCCACCAATTGTGCAAGTTCTCCCACTTAACAAGATGAAAGAGGTCTGTAATTTTCATCATAAGCACACTTCCACTATGACAGACAACATGAGAAAAGAATATCCAGAAAATCACATTGTAGGATTTTTAATGAATGTATTGGTAAATTATAGTGGAAAATAAGTATTTGGTCAATAACAAAAGTTCATCTCCATACTTTGTTATATACCCTTTGTTGGCAATGACAGAGGTCAAACGTTTTCTGTAAGTCTTCACAAGGTTTTCACACACTGTTGCTGGTATTTTGGCCCATTCCTCCATGCAGATCTCCTCTAGAGCAGTGATGTTTTGGGGCTGTCGCTGGGCAACACGGACTTTCAAATCCCTCCAAAGATTTTCTATGGGGTTGAGATCTGGTGACTGGCTAAGCCACTCCAGGACCTTGAAATGCTTCTTACGAAGCCACTCCTTCATTGTCCGGGCGGTGTGTTTGGGATCATTGTCATGCCAAAAGACCCAGCCACGTTTCATCTTCTGTGCCCTTGCTGATGGAAGGAGGTTTTCACTCAAAATCTCATGATACATGGCCCCATTCATTCTTCAGACGTCATGGTCCCATTGCAGAAAAACAGCCCCAAAGCATGATGTTTCCACCCCCATGCTTCACAGTAGGTATGGTGTTCTTTGGATGCAACTCAGCATTCATTCTCCTCCAAACAAGACGAGTTGAGTTTTTACCAAATAGTTCTATTTTGGTTTCATCTGACCATATGACATTCTCCCAATCCTCTTCTGGATCATCCAAATGCTCTCTAGCAAAGCTCAGACGGGCCTGGAAATGTACTGGCTTAAGCAGGGGGACACATCTGGCACTGCAGGATTTGAGTCCCTGGCAGCGTAGTGTGTTAGTGATGGTAGCCTTTGTTACTTTGGTCCCAGCTCTCTGCAGGTCATTCACTAGGTCCCCCATTTGGTTCTGGGATCTTTGCCCACCGTTCTTGTGATCATTTTGACCCCACGGGGTAAGATCTTGCGTGGAGCCCTGGATCGAGGGAGATTATCTGTGGTCTTGGTCTTCCATTTTCTTAAAATTGCTCCCACAGTTTATTTCTTCACACCAAGCTGCTTACCTGTTGCAGATTCAGTCTTCCCAGCCTGGTGCAGGTCTACAATTTTGTTTCTGGTGTCCTGTGACAGCTCTTTGGTCTTGGCCATAGTGGAGTTTGGAGTGTGACTGTTCGAGGTTGTGGACAGGTGTCTTATTTTTATAACAAGTTCAAACAGGTAACGAGTGGAGGACAGAGGAGCCTCTTAAAGAAGAAGTAACAGGTCTGTGAGAGCCAGAAATCTTGCTTGTTTGTAGGTGACCAAATACTTATTTTACAGAGGGATTTACCAATAAATTCAGTAAAAATCATACTATGTGATTCTCTGGATTTTTTTTCCTAATTTTGTCTCTCATAGTTGAAGTGTACCTACGATAAAATTACAGGCCTCTCTCGTCTTTTTAAGTGGGAGAACTTGCACAATTGGTGGCTGACTAAATACTTTTTTGCCCCACTATATCTCTAACTCATATATATAAATATATATATTTTTTAATGAGCAAAACTAGACAGCCAGGAGCATTGATATGTCCGAAAATTTATAAAAAGGATTTTGATTTTGGACAACCATAATATGAATCCCACTTTACTCATTCAGAAGTGCAAGCCTATGTCCATCAAATATTTAATACAGCTGTGCTTGACTTGCACATATTCAAATACAGTTACCCATTTACCACACATTAATCAGGGACTTGGCATTTGTGAAGGAAAGTCAAAGCTCTTTGTTTTTGTGACTCTGGAGGATTGGCCTTAGGAAGAAGGCTAATGTGGCTGTAGGCTTCAGAGTGCTTGAGGGGCTTTTCTCACCAGTAGGAGTTGATGATCTTGCAGAAGGCCAGCTCGCAGCACATCTTCAGGTTGCTCTGGTGCTCAGGGAGCTCACTGCTAGAGCACTTCCCTGGGTCTACCTCACAGTTCTCATCTGACTCATACAGCGCTTTAATGAACTCCCCTGCAGACAGCCAGACAGGACAGAATGCAGGCTGGGTTAGAGTACAGCAACACGTCACAAACAAAAACCCACAAAACAGTCTGAAAGTCTAATCAAATGAATGTGGAAAAAAAAACGCCAATTCAAATGTCATACATGGGAGCTTTCAATAAATGTGAACATTATATCACATTCACGTTAGCTGAAGATAGTTCACCTAAATAGTTCAATGGATTACATTCTAATATTATTAGACAAAGACACTAAAAGTTGTATGGAAATCCTAATACTAAACTCTTGTCGTCTTACCTAGTGCATCATGCAGGTACTTCTGTCCCACCAGTTTCAGGTACTCCTCGATAGCCTTGGTGGCTAGCGTGTTCTCCCTGAAGATCAGAACGTCATGGTCGGCACACCGGTCCACCTCGGACATCACCAGGTCTGTCAGAAAGTCCTAGGGAGGACGACGACAACTTTGATTTAGTGAGTTACAGTAGGCTTCAAAACCGTAAAGCAAGATTCAGCAGATTAAGAAAAGGCTACTCCCCGGCCCTGTTGGCGCAAAAAGCTGAGAAATTGGGACTGGTCAAATACAACCACTCTGAAATTCAAAGACAGTGCTGTGAATGCAAAGACTGACCATCCATGATGAGGAAAAAATACCACTTTCAAAAGATGATATTTTGTGAAAAGATTGTGTACAACTGTTAAACTAAGCTCATAAGGCATTAGTGTGCTTCATTCCTGGAGAATCAACACGAGCAGGAATATCAGTACAACTGAGAGGGATCTGATTACTTTGCCCAAGACTTCCTCTTTCCACCCTTACTTCCTACCCTTTCTACAGCATGCTTTCCCAGGCCGAGCCCAAGGTGGAGCCGTTCTAGGATATATCCGTTACCTTAGCCCGGCCGGTACTCTGAAGGATGTGTACGAGGGCGCAGGCCATCTCCTCCTTGTTCTTCACGCTGATGACCGGCTCCAGGACAGAGCACAGCATGGTGTAGTTGTTTGTTATGAACTCTGCGAACTCCTTGTACTGCTCCATGGGCAGGATGGAGGTGGTCTGGAAGCGGGACTTGATCCGGATGGAGGGTCCGCCTCCCTTCCCTTTGTTCGGGGTGGGGGTGCTGACAGGGTACCACCTCTCCACAAACTGCCTCCCCGTCACCCCTGCGACGGGGATGTTGACCAGGCCAACGTAGTTGTTCTTGTCCTTCTTCTTCTTCTTGTCCACGTCCTTGTAGATGTGCACGGTGATGCTGCGGACCGGCGGCAGGCTGTAGAACTCAAAGTGCTCCCCCCAGAAGAGGCAGTCGGCCCGGGTCTTGCTGGTTGTGCGGGCGTACAGGACGTCGTCCAGGCACAGTTCGCAGAAGTACTTCTTCTTTGGGGGCAGGTCCTTGGCCTCGATGATCCACAGGCGGAGGACGTTCTCTGCTCGTCGACAGTTGTCCTGGGAAGACATCCAATTAGTATTGATTCTAAAGGAAGCGGGGGTATTATTATAATGCAGTTATAACTAAACTGATATTGATGGGAAGATTCCTTTGAAGTCGACAAGAAGTGAAAGATAAGGTCACGCAAGCACAGTCCAGAATTAACTAAACTGAGAGGGCATACTATAGCTTGGGTGCCAGTCAGTTTGTGCTGCCGTGCCAGCTCCTTGTCACTCAGTAAACTAGACAGAGTTGGTAGCACTGAAAAACTTTAGACTGTGCTACATCAGTAGGCCTCACCTTGTTGGGTTGGACCGTCCTCTTCAGGTTTTCCATCCATTTGTCTCTTTCAGAGGCGGAAGAGCAGCTGAAGCACTTACTGCCTCCTGAGTAGGTGACCTGCAGAGGACAAGTAGCCAAGCATGAGAAGTGAGAAGCATCGCTAAAGGCCTTTTAATGTGTGACATCACTTATCAGTGTATGGCTTGTGTCCCAATCTAAAAGAATGCCGTCTTATCAGGTAAGCATGCGGCTGCTTTCTTAATGGAGACACATCCACCAAAGTTCCTTTACCAATGACCGTGAGCCTTTGAGCAAGGAGTATTTTTCTGAAAGCATAAACTGTAGCCATTTTTTAGGACGCAATACGGTAAATAGTGATTCTTCAGTGTTTTTTCCCCATTATGCAGCATTGGTGGGTTGATTGTCAATTGTTTGACATTTAAAATGGCTTTGAATAAATTAGCACGTCAAAATTGAACATGAGTGCTACTCCAAAGCAGAACTCCAGACCCATTATGCTATTGTGTATAAGGGCTGTCGCGATTTTCAGTACATGAATATCGTGGCCAAAATAATTGACGATAACAATATTATTGTTATCATATCTATAGGAATCTATAGAAAATTTGAAGAAAAAAGTCAAATCAGTCAAAACACGAGTGTGTGGAGGCGAAGTGTATGGCAAATGAATGACAGTCAAAACACAAGTGTATGGAGGTGAAGTGTATGGCAAATGAATGACAGTCAAAACACAAGTGTATGGAGGCGAAGTGTATGGCAAATGAATGACAGTCAAAACACAAGTGTATGGAGGCGAAGTGTATGGCAAATGAATGACAGTCAAAACACAAGTGTATGGAGGCGAAGTGTATGGCAAATGAATTACAGTCAAAACACAAGTGTATGGAGGTGGATGGTTACCTCGAAGCAGAACTCCTGACCCAATATGCTACTGTGGAGCGGCTTGACGTACACATCCTCCTCCATTCCCAGATCCAGTGCTTCGACCGCGCTGCCCGGGCTGAGCAGGGACTCGTGTGAACACGACTCCTTCAACTTAGGCAGCCCTCGGGATCTGGAAGACAGAAACACAGCAGTTGGTTACCGTTTACAGTGTGACTTATCAAAACACTGAGCTGGATCGACTCCTGTTCAAATTGGATTTCCTGCTGTACATATAAGGGCCAACACAGGAAGTCAGTGGATCCTGAAATATCAATACACTGTATTGCAAATTTGTACCCAAAATGCCAGACAAACAGTGACGCTATTAGCCTTGTGTTTCGAGTGGTAGTCCAGTCACTAAAAGAATCCAGAAATACCTACGAAAAACAACTGAACAGCCAACTGAAGGAGTATCCCCAGAGCATCTCTCTAACCGCATCTCATCCCAGTTGTCTTGTCAGCTCCGATGCATCTCCACTGCCAACCTCTACCATACGGTCTCAAATCCTCACTACCCACAGGTAACGTGAAGAAAGACAATCAGCTTCAATGCCCTCCTTTAATGCTTGTTGCTGCCGAATCACAGGTGGAAAACAAGGACCGGGGCTGGCCATTCTGTCGGCCCCACGTGGCTGTTTCTATGGGGACGTCCCTGCAAAGGAGACGGGGCTCTCTGGAGCAGCAACCGGAGATGAGGGACGTAGGGAGGATGGGCCACTGTGCTCATAAACACCTTCGACCAGACTGCTCAGGCTTTCCATCCGAACACAACACAAAAAGCCCAGGGAGGGGAGTGGAACGTTAAGACAATCACAGCCTAAAGGTGTTGTCTGGCAAAGGGACTGCAGGCTTCTCCGACTGGCAAACCATTCATCTGAATGTTCAAAGTGCAACGTGCCGTGATAATTGAAGAAAAAAGACGTGATTCGAAAATAGAGCGTTACATAAGAGCCACATGGTGGGGATGGGGAACATTAGTGAAATGATACAACTATCGACTGAATGTAGAGCCAAGTAATGCAGGTTCATTGAAAATGAACAACATAAAAATGTATAAGAGGTAGTGTAACACTACAATAACCAGACAATTCACTTTAGGGGAAAATACCATCTTGTTTGGAGACATTCCTAAGGCACCAACTTAAAAAACAAAACTATCCTCTATACATTTCTGATATTCATAGATGTTTGTTTTGCTGGGTTGACTAAAATATCTCAGGAATGTATTTGCTAGCAAAGCAAAAGGTACCAGCAATATTGAATTGCTAGATTGTTACCATGGACAGATAGTGGGAATTAGATTGTGATCCGTTGTCACTTTCAGTGGGTGGTTATCATTCATCCTTTAGAAGGCAGATACGTAATCAGCTGCTGTCGTTAATACTAGAGATTAATCAAAAGCAGTTTAAGCGGTTTATTCCAAATAACAGGGCACCCTCAAGTGCCTGGCTGAGTTAAGAGATCACAGTAAGACATACCACATAATCAACGGTGTGTTTGAGTTATCAAGGACAGATAGCTATTTTGGGAGGAATTAGTTTGGAGACATTATAGTAAGAACATTTAAATGTGCAGTGTAATAACAATATATTTTGTCTGGGAGATGGTCTGACAAGAGAGAAATCTTAGCCATTATTTATAAATACTTAGAAAATAAATACGCTCAAGATTCCTCTGATAGGCTGATTCCTCTGATGATGAACGGTCACACATACGCAGCCATTCTAAGAGCCCATAGGCTTCACTGAATATGTTTATCTTTAAGACATAAAAAGAATTATGACATTGTTATTCTTACATCATGCTGGGAAAACAAACTGCTTGTCTGTTGCTATAGGCCACAATGGACTTAGTTAAAATTGTCGGCTTGAGTTTGAGCACCAGACCAACACACGTTTGAAAAATCCAACCTGCTTAAAATACCCAGCGGTGGGAATTGTATGGTTTATTGGTAGTTACATATAATGATAGAGCAGTGTCAATAAGGTTCCATCACCATGTATTGTATCATATTGACCATATTTCTAGATTTATTTGCTTGGGAGGTCTGTACCTGCACAAAACGCCCATATTTTTCTTCCCGTTTTAATCTTTTTAAACTGGGAGCCAGAAACAGGCACTTGTTAAAACTTGTCTTCCCTTGATGGTCTCTTGTCGCTCTGTATCAGACGTAATGTACAGAGCAATATGACCGGAACGTGATATCGCAATAAAATCACAGTACTGCATCGCAATACATTGAATATTGTGTGAATTGCGTATAGTGTCAGCGCATACATATCATGATAATATTGAATGCCGTTGCAGGCAGTTCCAGATGGCCCTCAAATATTGTATTTCCCATAGGGCTTTAGTCAAAAGCCATTCACACTATGCAGGGACTAGTATCCCATCTCAGAGTCGCGCCATTAGTCCGTTTCACAATGCAGAATCGCTCGAGTTCCCCTCATATACAGGAAGGGTCATATTCTCCTTAAGGAGCTTGTACATTGTCACAACAAAGTGATCCCTCATGCACCCTTTAAACTGTGATTTTAAAGAACAGAAGCTTATGAAGCGGATCCCCCGCTAACGCTAAAGCCCACTATTGGAACCTGTAATATGAGTAGTAGACTCAGGTTACAGTCAACAATCACTATCCACTGGCACACATCCATCCATTGTTCCTCTGGGTGCCGCGGAGGGCATGATGTGCTTCCGTAATCTCTTGGCAACGGCCGCTATCGACATGGCTCGGCCACGCAGGATGAATTATGTAAAGCCAGATTAAGGGTTTGGGCGGACACAGATCTGCCCTCTCGAGCCGTCCCAGGATGGCACATATGCGCAGCACAACGCCACTGACATTACTCCTAACCCGGGTTGTTATTTACATCTGATTTGTGAGTCAAAGCCAGTCTGGAACCAGTGAGCACCCGGCTGGGCATGCGGACGTTTGCCGTGCTAAGAGGCACCATTCATCCCCAACTAGCGCCGGACGGAGAGAGGCGTTGTGGTGGGAAAAGCACTGCATACCAGTAAATAGACAAATAGTCACCATGCTGAAATCCACGCCCGAAGCAATTGCGGTATAAGTCAGAAGTCAAAGAGAAAACACTTGAGTAAATGGACGCCATGTACGCCCTCTCAGGGACTCTGATCTGTTTAAAACGAGCTGCTGCCCTTATCCTTAAAGTCTTTTGATGGCTAATCAGATTGCCGGTCTGAACGGCAGCCGTTACTAAGTCCACTGCATTAGGATGGAAACCTGATACCTGTCTGCTGGGAGGAAGGAGAGGAAGTCTGCCTCGACAACACCAGCCCTTGTTCTTCAGCTCCCTCAACAAAACACATGCTGCCATATGACTCTGAACTATCTAGTACTTCCAGGCACAACTGACCTTGCGAGACCATTCGTCATTTCAGTAAGTTGTCCAGTTTAGACGGGATAAATAAAGTGTGTCGTTGATTAATGAGGTGGAGAGGTGGGATGAGATTTTGCGCGGACGACACAGGCTTACCTGAAGCGCAGTGACTTGGGCAGGTGGGCCTTCTTTGCCCTTCTAAGGAGTGACGAAGTGGCGCCAGTCGCCATGGCGGACACGCAGACGCCGTGTGGGGCTCCTTAGCTACAGGCAGCAAGCTGACTGGCGACTGCAGAGAGGCGGCTGCTCGACGGCCCGGGCCGACATCACATCGCCCATTATCCCTCCCTCCCGTTGGCCGTAATGCCTCGGAAGTCCACTAACTACTCTGTTGGCTCACGGGGGGGGGGGGGGGGGTTGGTTTCCCACATGGGTCTGCACAGCCCGCCGCTCGCTGACAGATGTCGCCTCTCACGGGGAAAGCCGAACACGCTATGCACCCCGTAGCTAATAGCGGCGGTAGAGTCGGATAGGCTAGTGCGAGGTCATCTCTCTGAAACTCCGACCCGCACAGTCCTGTCAGAGAGCGAGTGCCTATTGGTCTAATGGGTCTGACGCTGCAGATTCCGCCCGGCGCATGGAGCCGCATACCAACCGGGTTGGAACTGGCGCTCGGCTGGGAAACGGAGAAAGAGCACAGCACGGGCGAGGTGGGGGGGGGTCTGCGGCTCACTAACTGCGCCCCCCTGACCAAAAGAACCCCTCTTCTGACTAATGCTGTTTGGCAAACTCACTGGAGCGTTGCGAGCCCCAACCACATCAACATTAGCCAGCCACTGTTCAGACCAAAGGAGGAGGGAGGGAGAGGGAATTCCAACAAAGGCTTACAGTTGTCTACATCTCGGTCACATATGCATGTATACAACAAGGCCTAATTCTCCTATTATCCTGACTACACGCGAAGGAGGGAGGAAAGCAGCCGGGCACACAGTAGAGCCATTATCTCAGGGGCTTACTGCTGGAATCAAAGCCCGATTCATCATCGCAGCACTCAGGACTGACAATGGAGGGAACATAATGTAAGAAGTGGGTGTCTTCTTGAACGGCTGTACAGGCGCCGTAGAGACCAGCACCTTGTTTTACTTAGACGTGAAACACAACGCCATAAACAATTCAAATGGCACATGAGAAAAGCTCTCCCTATTACTTTGCCCTTCTGCCATTACACCCCCCCCACCACACTCACATCCCCACCCACCCCTCGAGAGGACATCTCAATTAACCACATGAAAAGTACATTATTTTACAATCAGAGCCATTTGAACCACAAGCTGTATCTGTAGCGAAGTCTACAACAATCAGTTTGTATTGAATCCATGAAGTGTGTATTGGGAGTGGGGATTATTGCCCCGAAAGGTGTTTCAGCGTCGCACAATTTTCAAATAAGTACGAAGAGTAAATACCTGTCATTTTCTGAAGGTCTCAGAGAAGGAAGTCTGAAACTGGTGTTGCGGTCCAGTTTTGTCTGACTCTTTGTCCGCTTTATGGATCCCTTTAGACGTTTGCTGAAAAACCCCTGAAAGATAGGACAGGACAGTTGACATTGAGGTCCACACTCCGAGAAGAACATTTCTCACTACTACTGGCTGTCTCACCAGTGGGAATAGCAGCTGTAATAACTAGTCTGAGTTTGCATTGGGAGAGGTGCCAATAAGTTGCTCACAACCTCAACCTCTATTCTAGAAAACATAAAACAAACATTGCGCAATGTGTGGCTCATGTAGAAACGAAATTACTTGTAACAACATTTTTCCTGTGCTCGCAGTTTTGTAATATAAAACGTTGATATCATAAGAACTACCACGGAATTGTCACAATGTCCAAGTCATGGAGGGAATTCCATTTCCACGCTCTAATGGCACACAGGAAATTGAAAAAATGTAAAGGTTGTTGGTATTTTGCTAGGTCATCTCACAGACGAATCCTGTGGTTTAGTGAGTACTGTGTTGTACTCAGAAAAAGGAAACACAGTGAAACCAGTATGGGGCTTGAGCCTGAACAGAGACAAGAGTTTAAAAAGGGACCTTCAACCCTTCAGGATGGTATGTAACCTATGGGTTTGAGCAACAGACCAGTAACCAAAAGTTGGCTGGACGGAATCCACAAGCCGACAAGATTAAAAAAACAAAGCAGTTTCCGAGCACAGCAGTCAAAAATGTCTCAACCTACCTGAAACCCCAGGATTGCCCAACCCCTAATCATTAATATATTAAAAGATGTGATTACATAGAAAATGAGATTAAGATGCAACTGAAAATGTAATGTATTGTAATCCACCTAGTGTATAATGCTTGTCACAACCCATCTATTTATATATATTAATAAGAGGACATGGCAATGCAACACTGACCGCTAACTGTGACCGCTATGTCAGTAAGAGAAAGAGTATCGTCAGGTCTGCACAGGGAAGCAGTGTTACTTATTAGTAAATGTGCAATAAACACTATGAAGTGTACCAGACTATAATAGGTGAGAAATGTGCTCTGTAAAATGACTCACAGTGACACAGATATAGACATTGACAGAGATATAAAGATGGAGAGTAAAGGAGAGATTGGGAGGTGGAGGGTGAAAGATATAGAGTGAGGATACAGCTGACTATTGGCAGCACACCCTGTTGGAGCCAGCCACAAAATGACACATTCTGACTGACCAAAAACCATAGCGTGAGCCACTGAGAATTATGTCATTGTAATATAGAGTTATTATTAATAAAATTACATGTTTGTTACTTCTCTCAGCTATTCTAATTATTGCTGCTGCTTTAATTACATTCTGGTGTAAATGAATCTACGATTTTCTTTGGAAATATAAACACCGTTGTGTCATGCCAATAACGTCATTTGAATTGAATTGAGAAAGAGATGAAGGGGGAGAGAAACAGGCAGTGAGGGAGCGAGGCTTGGAGTGAGAGGAAACGACAGCAGAGGGAAAGGGAGGGAAGGTTCCCTGCACGTCTGCCGAGAGGGCCGGCACAGGGACTCGTCGTCAGCTTTCCGCCCTTCTCATTCACCTTGGCGGTGTGGAGGAGGTGAGAGTCTCAGACGGCTCGTTTTCAGGCAGAGACAACAAGAGCATAACCACCTCCGTGCTCTGCCCCCACGGGTGCCTTGCCGTTAGAAAGCCTGTCGTGTCAGCACAAGCGGACAACAGCCTTCACTCTGACAACCAGAGGATGTTTCACTTACCATCAGATAGGGGCCAGTACATTTTCACTGTCGGGTAGCCCGGCGTGTATTCACAAGGTGTCGGACCACTTTAAAGGGCTGATCTAGGATCAGTGTGGGCCTTTCAGATCGTAATGAACAGCGTGATATGGACCTGATCCGATTGTCACTACCGCTCAGGGACCCACGCTGAACCACCACCTACTTAACATGCCCAGGACAAAGTTGGCATATTAATGTGCAGGTAAAAGAGCTTGTCTAGAGAATCTGACAGGAATGACTCATTGCTCTGAAGAAGCAGCCACTGGCAGAAGTCTGCCAGACCCTTCGGTGAATCAAAAACCATCAGTGCAACGTATCTCAGACGAGCAAAAGCCAGCTGAGACATCCATTTTTCTTTTTTACCAAGCAGACATTTTTCTTCAAAGCCAGACATTTCGCTTCATCTATTTGTAACAAAAAGTTCTGCACTCAAAACAAAACACACTATACGGTGCCAAATATATATGAATTTCTGAGCTGCGTGGCCCAATTCTTTTGGTTATAAATATCATGAAAAGCGTGTCTCTGCGTTTTTTCGCAGTCCTCTGAGGCACACTCCCACGTAGGCCCTGATTAGCAAGCACAAGTGTTCCAAGACACACAAACCACATCCGAACGCTTACATGTTTACTTCACGGCAACCTGCGCCCGGTCGCTTCTAGACATCTAGTGAGCCTCTGAGAATTAAATGCAGACGAAGAGATAGAAAGCCAGTACAGAGAATGGTGAGATCTATCCCGATAAACCCACAGAGGTCCGGCACATCCCATCTCTACGGTCTAGCATGTCACCGGCCCGCTGAGACCATCCGACTAAGTACAGCTTCAGTCTGAGTAGGAGACCAAATACGGCATGAATGAGAACGTGGCTTTGACACAGACATGGTGCTGTAACAAGGCTGAAGCCCTGGGACAGCTCCAGTTGATGCTTTCTGGGTGGGGCTCGGGAGGGGCCTCATTCCAAAGGGTCTCTGGGCGAAATTAGCACAATGTATTGGAATGAGAGGCCAAATAGGACCCATCCAGGGAGCCATCATTGGTGCAGGATGGGAGGAACACGTTTACAGGGTTTTACACAGTGAATGGGGACCCGTGGCCTTCAAAAGGCCTCTGGGGCATTTTAACAGCTGAAATAAGCGTAACTGAGAGCAGGCATGTTGGATTTGCTGTTGGCCATACGCTTTAACCAGGGAACCCTGGATGTCAGTGGAATAAAGAGTAGAGTATGAAACCACGTAAACAGCAACAGAAACATGTCATGGACTTCCTCACTGCTTACAAAGGAGACGTGACATGTTTAACGTGCGGCTCAGAGGAATAGGGATGAAACACAGGTTTTTCCTTTAAACTTCCCATGACGCTCAACCGCTACAGCATGGCGCTTAAAACGCTGGGGTTCAGAGTTCTATGCCCACCGGTGGCCAGGACAAGGACAAAAAGGATGAAAATGTATTAACTCACTATATTAAGTTGCTCTGGATAAGAGCATCTTCTAAATCGCTAAAATGTAAAAGTAAGGAAAAAGAAGAACCAATTCTCTGATGAAATCAAGAGCCCTCACCGGTACTTTGAAGGGGGATGAGTTGGGCGCGTCCAGAGATAGGTTCTTTTCTGAACTCCCCAGGCCTGATATACTCCGCCTCCTTGGGGACCTCTCAGCAGACACTTCTGTGGATGAGAGATAGAGATGCACAGACAGCGACAGAAAGAGAAAGACACAGACAGCGAGGGACAAAGAGGGAGAGAATGATTAGACAGCGCAGACTAGAATAGTGAGACTGTAGTCTACTGAGCTGTACTGGTGGAGTTATATGCGACATTTGGGAGAGGGCTCCAGAGTGATGGGTGTACAAGCTGTAAATGACATAAAGGTGGACTGTATCCAGGAAGTAATTACCTCAGAACACAGGCATCTAAGAGTATACATGGTGGCCACCCAAAAGACAAGCTACAGCACCGAAATACTGCCACTAGTTTAAGCTAATGTCAATGGAGGAACAGATACCAGTCTCAGAACGACAGAGAGGGTATGTAACACATTAACATTGAGGCTTCAGCTGGAAGGTCACAGATTGCGCTTTGACGCCCTCTATGACTAGGCAGGATGAGGGGAAAGAGAGGGGGGTGAGTAACAAGACAAAATGTATGCATTTCTGGCTAGAAGACTGTTATTTTAGATCTGTCCTGGCAAACTATCGGGTCTCTTTCTCTGGTAAGGTCCCAGCTAACGCTGTCCGGATGAAGATGACCTCGGACAACGTCGGTTGGTCCCTCGGGTGGTCTCGGTTTACCGCAGGCATAGCAGGGCCATATCCAGAGACTCCACTGGCTAAGCCCCACAGTAAAGCAGGGCACAGGAGTGTCAGCTTGGCCAGGCTCCTGGAGCCCTGCCCAGTCAGACCAGGTTCGAGGAGGGCAGGAGAGCTTCCTCCGACTGACACAGATCCTCTCATTTCTCAGCCCCCCAGAGTCACTGGCTACTTCCCAAATGGTACCCTGTGCACTACGTAGTGTGGCACTACTGGGGAAATAGGGGCTTGTTTGGGACACACGGCTCAAATTACACAGCCAGTGCAGCTACTGCTCCAGCTGCACTCGAGACCACTGCCTGCCTTACTGATGTTACACAGAGCAAGAAGATCAGTCTTCCAAATACAAAGGTCTCAAAGCATCAGGCACGTTGACAGCCTTGGCTGATATCCAACTTACGATTGATTGGAAACCAAATGTAGACCCCTTTTCAAGCAATTTCAGGATAAGCCCCGTGCCACAGGAATGCAGCCAGTGCTGTGAAAGAAGCCAGGACCATTTGAAGTAAAAGAAAGCATCTTTTACCAGATGTTAAACTGTGATAAGTTTCAGCCTAAAGCAGGGCTAGGTAAGCCTCTTCTTGAAGTTCCCCCAGGTAATGCATGACATTGAACTTAATCACAACACGGCACTACACACAACGGACAAAGCTAACCGATCAGGTAAGCAATCAAACAATCTTCCAGGGCTATAAAAGAATGGCTTCCAGGACAATGCCGAGGTACCCATGGCATAGAGCAACTGATGGATACTATGTTCAGGTTGACCTTAAACACAGACATTCATATTGTATACTGTGGCACGAGTGAAACATGGCAGGCAGGAGTCAGCAATATTAAAAAGGCTACTTTGCAAAGTGCTATATCAAGTTCTCCCGCAGACACTGTCCTCCTGGTGTCCCTGTGGATCAGTCTTCTAAACGCTGCGCGCATCATAATTCATAAGACTGAGCCCTCTGCCCTGGGTGGCTTGAACAGAGACAGGCACCCAACAAAGATTGCACACGTCCTCTCTGCATTCTGTGTTGAACACTGAAAGCACACAACGTGGAAGCACTTCGCCCGTTCTGTGTGACATGTGTCCTATGTGACATGACATGTTCATACACAGCCTCAACAAAAAGGCGCCCAATGCTCCTAAAACTTCAGAACCGAGCGGAACGGCTTCTCAACGATAGTGCTCTGCACTGCGGACATGAAATGCAAGCATGAGTAATCAACTTCACTTGCAACAAATATATAATTGTTTATTACAAAAACACCAGAGTGAATCTGTACCTCGGTCACAGCTGTTCCCCATCATCTGAGGAGACGGACAGGGTCAGCGCCCAATTGGTCCAACTCGTACCATCACTGTTAGCCAATGAGTCAAAGCAGTCTCCATTTCACTGTCCATCTTCAGCAGTACTGCAAAGCCATCCCATTAATAATCACTTGGTCCTGGGAATATAATTTTTTTGTTTGCTGCAGTCCGACATCCTGCCTATTTCTCCCTGAGCTGGCTCTTCGTGTCTTTGCTGCTCCTTCTCTTAGAGTCCCCTCTCCCTCCGCTATTAATCTGCCTCCCCTTTTCCTTCTCTCGATCACTTTCTCTCTCCTCTGGGCAGCAATTCGAAACTTCACTTCATCAGCCTGTATCTGCTTTTTGGCATGCCGGCAGCAGAAGAGATTGTCCCGCATTTACTCAATCAATTGCTGTTAACTGCACTCCAGCGTTCTTCTCAGCAGAATACGACTGCAAGTACTTCCCTCTTCGGTCTCTTCTCTACTCCCTCTTCTCTCACTCTCTCCTCCTCCTCCTCCTCCTCCCTCACTCCCTCTTCTCTCACTCTCTCCTGAAGCATCTGTTGGGCTACTGCAGCTAAAATGCAGCTTGCCTCTGACACTGCTGGATCCACAGGACGCAGAGGACACATTTAGAGCCCCCCTTTAAGGCTAATTACCAAATAACTTTGCTGCCTTACTCAAATTAATGTAGGACAGAACTCTGGGGTCTTTCTCACCATTGTGTGTGTGTGTGTGTGTGTGTGTGTGTGTGTGTGTGTGTGTGTGTGTGTGTGTGTGTGT
>JACXGJ010000404.1:0-129884 GCA_016801105.1 Esox niger
ATACCCCATCCTTCAGGATAACCACAAGAGCAAGGATACCCCATCCTTCAGGATAACCACCAGAGCAAGAATAATCTTTGAGTAAATGAGAATACAGAGAGGTAAGCTTTACCAATTAACCTGATAGAAAGGGGAAAAAGCCTAATCAAGTAAACATAGGGGTGATTTTGGGTGAATAACTGCAGTTAACCAGAACTGCAGTAATGCGTGGAAGCAGTGAAGATGTTCCTCTCTGCTTACAACTTCAGTAGGGTACCAATAAGGAGATGTTTAGACAATGTGGGTGATGCAGTCTGGACGGGTGCACACACGAGATCACAGCACTAGGACAAGACTCCTATCAGCAGCCTGGAAGCTTCATAATCAGTAAGATTTCTTGATATAGAAATTGGTGCATTTCCTTTGATAGAATATATCTTATTTCTAATCAGATTACAATAAATTAAAAGAACTAGGAAACTCTTTAACTGCATCTAGCAAACATTTTCAGAGTTTTGCTATTCAAAGTTGGGGAATCTCAAGATTATTGATTCACTCTTATTCATGTTCATTTGGATACATTCTACTCTTAAATATACTTTTAATAAATTACATTAAGCAGTGCATTCATCATAACAACTAACAAGTAAACGAGGATTTTTTTGAAAATTCTGTATGTTTCTGATTCAATATAGCTGATTGTTCTGAAATAGTAATTGTATCTGCTAACCAGTGCCAGTAAATTTTGTTACTGGAGATTTATCATCATAGATTTTCTCTCAAAAGCCAGTCTTGGATATAGCGGCTAATTATTTGAACCAGGTGTGTTAAATTCGGGTTGGAGAGAACTCAAAGGACCATAGCTCTGTTGAATGATGTCATTCAGATCTTCGATCCGGGCACACCCAATGTAATAGCAAAACAAGCACAGCTACAGAAATACGTTTCAGAAAGAATGATCTTTTTCAGAAAATATCTAATTTACAATGTTTAAAAACATTTCTCTATATATAGTGTATCGCTGAACATTTACAGTAAAACAGTTAAATAATAAAATATGTTAAAACCACGAATTGTGAATCTTATTTGTTCCGGAAATATCTAGTTATCTTGGCATTAACATATGAATAAATAGCTGGTGGTCGCTTTAAAATTGGCCAATGACAGGCATTCTACATTTAACCCCACACTCTAGTCAACAAAAAAATATTATTAATATCAGAAGAATAACGATATAACGATTTAACAAACACATAAAATGACATCCGAACATTTAGGCAAGGTAACAGACGAAAAAGATGTGGTCTGGTGATCCGTGTTTGTTTCAAAACCAAATGTATCATGTACGTTTTAAACCGATTTAAATGGATCTACATACACATTCAAATAATATGGAATTAATTATTAACACACGGACCCCTCTCCATCAAAACTAATTAGAAAAGTAAAACTATCACATGGAAATGAAATATGTACATGTCTGGACAAAGCACAAGTATAGTTTGTTGAAAACATTTACGAAAATTGAAATGAACTAATAGATATGAGAAGCGAGCCCCCAACCCCACTGCTCCTGCCCATTCTCGTGATGAGCCATTGGACTGTTTACAGTACGAGAAATAAACGACTGGCGCCTAGTGGCCAAACGCCGAGTAGCCCCTAACGCGCACACTTGATTCACCGATGTTTCCATTTCAATTGGATACATTCAGGTATGTCCCTCACCGTTAAGTTCAGTTTGTATTTCTTCAATATAAATGTTCGATGAAAGGTTTCAGCCACAACCTTTAGTTGGCTACATAAAACAAAATTAAGATTAAAGAAAAAATACAACATATGGTGTTTGTATGGATCTTGAAGCAATGCTAGAGCTAGATGGTAGTCACGACTTGCTGAGACAGTGGTCATCACTGGCGTAGCGAGAGTGACTATCCTCGAGCTCTGAAGAAATATTAAGAAGCAGAATATACGCACGTAGAGACGATCCTGCCGTACAGACCGAACAGCTGATGTCTCACTGTGAAATCATAGAAACACAAAATATAAACCAATTTTAGGCTAAGTATGGGCTCCCCACCCACTGCTGGGCCTGTATGTAATCACACCTCTTGCACCCCTGACAGTTACGCCATTGGTGGTAATAAAACAAAAACACAACATGTTTAACCAGATTTAATATATTTGAAACATTGGGTTTGGAAAAAAGTACAAAAGTGATCTGTACGCCACAGTATGAAACCAGCTCAGTTTGGTCCTCAGAGCTGTAAAGTGAAAGGTGTGTTCATTTAAAAAGCGTATTCTACATGTATTTATAATTAACCAGCCTTACCGTACACATACTCACTAAAACTGATACAAGTTACACATTTTAAATACATAGGCTGACCCCTGTAATACCTTTACATGATTTTTTAAATTATTATTATTAAAAGGAAAAAAGTCTAAAAGTACATTACAGTACATGAGACCACAATGCCAACCTGTATATGGCAGTAAGTCATGCAGTATTACAATCGTTCCACTACAGAGAAACAGAAAAGCACTACAGCCTTCACACAGTGAGAAAGAGGGCCGTTGGGGAGTGTCTCTCTAAAAAACAAGATAAAAAAAAAAGAATCTCTCAAACAGTTCATGGTTTTTGGACTTCGATGTCAAAAGAAGTGTCAGTTACTGGCCAGCAACGCTGTGGTCGGTCATCCTTTCGACATTTGCATACATAGTAAGTTGAGAAGGGGTCTCCAATAAGGAGAAAAGTTCCTCTTCCATAATCAAGTCCATTTAGAAAAATATAACTAATATGTTACGAGAAAATTGCTGTTCAAGGAAAAAAAAAAAAAATAATCCCCAAACTTGGGAAATGCTCTGAGTATGTGGTAAGGAGAAAAAAAGCTAAGTACATTTGAATAAATAAAATTGCATGATATCCATAAAACCAAAGTGGAATCCGATGTTAATGAAATCGTATCCACCGTGTCAAACCATGCGACTGGACCCAGGCAGTGTTAATGAGGACATATCCCCTCTTCTCCCCCCATCTGGGGTCACATTCTATCCAGTGGCAGAGTATGGGTGAGTTGCATCAACAGATTATTTTTAAGATGGGTTAAAAGAAGGTGTATCGACTTATTGACCAATCTTTGTAACAACCTTTTAAACTACTTCTAATCCATTCTAGTAAAAATGTGATCCTTCCAATAATTTTTTTGGGAGACTTATTAAAACCATATTTAGCGTATTGATAAAATGTTGATCTGTAAAACTTTAAAATGCATGAAATGTTATAACATGTTCCAAATATGGTGCCCGTCTTATCATGTTTGAACAACTGAAATAGCGAAGCAATTTGACTAAAATGTGCAATAATTTCCTGAAGTGAACTCACATTGCAAGCTAGCCATATTCACGGCAGGTTGGTCTCCAGCAAAATACAACATTACATTTCTATGGTAAATCCACAATGACCTGTGACTAATAATAGTTTAGGGATTTCATCTTATTATAACTCAGGCAGGTTTAAAATGAAGTGGGGATGTAGAACACATCCAGGATAAATTATAAACCTAGATTTTTTACATCTAGATTAGGCCTAATCCAATTGAATCCATGTTGGTGCAACCCATCCTAAAACTCAAGGGTAAAACATGAATACGGTGTTGACCTTTGAAGGATGAGTCCTCACGGTCTGGTCAACATGAGGATTTCCGTGTACAGCATTGGGGTTTTCAAGCAGAGAACAAAATGGAAACTGATCAAAATGATTGTGAAAACCCATACAGGAGGGAGGAGTAGAATGGTGTCAGGCTTTCACAGTGTTAAAACAATGAAGCCACCCCAAGCTGGGTTTGGATGGGGCTTGTCGTTACGGTAAGAGCAGTGAACTCCCTGTCCTGTCAAACTTCTTTCCCTTTGAGAGGGCGGCCACTTGTTTCATCAGCTCCCGGTTTTTGGCCTTAGGTAGAAGGGGAAAAAGAAGTATGTGATCATCTAGTTTTAAAGAAACCACACCCACACAGTTGAGAGGCTATAAGGATTGAATGGGTATGGCCTACCTGTTGCTGTTCCATGGACTCTTTGTGTGCCTTCTCCATATTGTTCATCTTTACCCTCATGTTGGATTCCTGATACTGGAAGTCTGCTTTAAGCTCGGTGAGCTGGAAGTACAAATCAAAGACTGCTTGGTGGATGCAACTAGACCCAAATGTCCCATTTGACACAGGAAAACAGGCGGTCATTGGTAGTGTAAAGGTATGTATTACTGTGATGTTACGGTTCTGTACCTTTCGGTCTTTTTCCAGAATAGTTTGATCCCTCTGCTGAAGCATTCTCTTTAATGACATCACTTCCTCTTTCAGCTGGCTGATCAGAATGAAGTTGTCTGTTCCCCCAGAATCCATAGATTGGGTGATAGAACTACTGACAAGAGAACATGGAAGAAAAGTTAGGGTGGCATAAACTAAGAATGTTGCCAGAATTATTATTTCACACTGGCCTGTTTTGTACCTTTACCTGTTTCCAACAACACCAAAGGGTGTGGGGTTGGAACCATAACAGCCAAAACATTTGGCACTGATTATTCATGAAGTGAGAAGCAGTTTGTAACCTGACATGATTGCAACATACCTGTCCCCATTGGATGGCTTCATCTCCAATTTTGGTTTCTTCTTTGGGGTCTCCTTCTGGATCGAAGACGATTTATGGCTGAGGGGAAAAGAAACAAACAACTTTAGCCAAAGGGTACTTTGGGCCCAGCACAGAGTACCCATAGTTCGTCATAACTAAGCAAATGAGCATAATGCTAAGTAGACTGGGAAGTATGATTCAGACAGATGGAAACGTATGTCTCACCTCTGCTTCCACAGTCCCTGCTCCTGCTCTGGACTTAGGCTACCACTGAGTCTAGAGATAGAACATACACAGACATCAGCACAATCTTTACACCGCAAATGTGGTTCTTTCTGTCTGACACTTTCATCATTAGTCAGTGACTAATACATCCTCCCTAAAATGGTATACCAAAATAGATTAGCACAACAGGGCAATTCACCTCGGCTACAAAAGGGCTGAAACACTATTTATGCTCAGCCAATAAGAGCCTGACCAAAGCGGAGTACAATAACTACCAGGTACAAACCAAAAGGCATGTGTTTTGGGCACTCCAGGAGAGAAGAGCCCTCATATATATTTGAATGTGAAGAGCAGAGGGCTGTGGGGTCTGGGCCTACTTGTGTGAGCTGCTGTGTCTGTGCTGCTGGTGGTGTTGATGGTGGTGCTGTCTGGAGTGGTGGTCTTTCTCGTTGAGCGAGGACGAGTTGGAGTGAGAGGAGCTGAACCCTTTCCTCTGCTCCTTGGTCTTCTGCAGCACACGGCGGTAGGACAGAGTGCACAGCCAACACAGCAGCTTTCCATCCACCTGAGAGGGGACACACACACACAGGACACTGAGGACAGGAAAAACAGAGCGTATTGGGCCACAATGTGTCTGGACATCCCTGTGCCAACCTTTCTCCTGCCTTCCTCTTTGCGATCAAATGCACACTGTTGTTTGCACTGCTCACAGGTCTGTGGAGGGCCATACTTCTTCTCTGAGTTGGTACAACGTTGACACTTTGTTCCAATGAAAGCAGCGATGATGTTACAGTACTGGCATGGTTTAGGCTGCAGGGGAAATACAGAAGATTAGATGCTATAGCTCTGAAGAGTTTATAACAGCCCCCCCTCCCCCCAGATACGGTACAATTTGAACATGTCTTAATTTAACGTCAAACATACCGTTCCAAACTGCTTTACATTCTGAGCACACTTCTTGCAAATGGTGTTTGTTTTGCTGGATCAGAGAATAGAAAATAGTAATCACATACTGTACCAATGTTTCTGTTACATTGCATGCAGATGCTGTTAGAATAGTATTACAATGGTGGTGCTCTGGGACTTGCCTTTCCTGCTGAAACTCTGATCTGCAATACGTACACTTTACAATGGGATGAGCGATGCGACACTCCTTAAAACATAAGAAAAAAAGTGTTAAATGTATTCATGTAGTTTATTCAGCCTTTTGCAGAACACATGCTTTAAAGGCTTTATAACAGTTTATTATCCCCCCAAAAAAACATAACAAAAGTATTCTGTATTACTTTTTATGCATTTGTTTACAAGTGCTTATTATTTTTCTATGAATGGGTTGTAAGTCTACAATTTCAGTACACCTTTACAAAAAGCTGGAAAACCTATACGAGTGTGTTAATACGTAATGAATAATTATCTACATCGCATATACATTAATAACTAAAATAGGTATAACAAAATGTTGCCTCTATAATGACCCAAGTCGATTCTTCCAAATTGAAAAATATGTTTTCGAGCACACAAAAAACTGGCTGAAGTGCTTCCATTTGGTAGCAGCCGTTAAGAAACTGACGCTATTGCTAAATTGATGACTAAACCTGATTGTATCTACTGCGAGAAAGAAAAAAAACTTCGCGGTATAACGTTAGCAAGGCAGCTTTTTGTATCGTACGGTCTGTGACATTATCTAACAATGATACCATCAACGTCCAAGTCAGGTTGCAATGATACTTTGACGCTAGCTACATAAAGCAATACAACAATAACTTGCCGGGCTTTGTGACCAGGGAGCTTAATTCCGCACATCGAGCTAGCTAGGGAGTAGTCGAAACACGCGTGAAACACGTATACGCCTGTAACGTTAGCTAGACAGAAGTAGCTCCGTAAGCTAGTCAATTCATATGGCCAGACTCTGGGATAACAGCTAGCACCCACACACTCCAATCCAAACCTTGCACAGTTGCTGTCCCTGCGACAGTTCTTCGAACGGATACCGCTGATTACACTTCGTACACGCGTACAGGGCAGATGTTGCCATTCTCGCCCAATACAAAAAAATCCACTAATATAAAACAGTGAAATAACTAGACACCTAGCTAATGTGCATTAGGCAATGTGTCTATTTCCCTGGTATCTAGTTAACGTTATCAAGCCTGTGAGCTAATACTAGCTAACGTTAGGTAAATGCTACCGTAAATAAACAGCTAGCTATATGTTGTCAAATATCACCTCTTCCGTTGGCTAGCTAACATAGCGAAGTTACTTCACATCGGTAATCAAAAATACTGATATAGGATTCATAAAATATCTAAAGAGTAAAATGTAAATAGTTTTCCGCTGTTCTTAGCTAACTAGCCATTCTCCAATTTTCCCTTTCTCTTTTTTGTATCCGCGGCGTCGTCATTCAGACCGGATGCGGCCAAACTACAAAAGAAAGATAGAAGCCAATCATAGCTGCGCGGGACATAACATTTTGAAACCTATAAACCAATCACAGACCAAAACAAGACAGCAATTTTAAAGGTTTTCACTTACCTTAATTTGTATCACTGTGATAACAGAAACGTGTATGAAAAGTATCAAGAATATACATCATACAAAATACACGGCAGGTGTTACTATTAGGATGTTTTAATTATACAAGGTTACTAAATGCAATTAAGTCACTATCAGGTGGTTTGGATGAAATAACAACTCAGACATAGCGTTTGTACATTTGCCAGTAATTCTGAATGCAATGCAATGAAGCTATGTTGAAAAAGCAAGTAAATCCAGTCTGGACAACCTACTTGCTTGGCCATGTGCAGCAGACAATATACGGCACCTTGTCATGTAACTATATTTATCTACAAAAAAATATATATATTGGTGCTCATTATATGGAAAGACAAGAAATAGCTGTATCTATTTCTTACTTTGCAAATACTGAAACAGAAACAATCAAAACATCTTAAGGTTATGGGTTACTTCCGGTCAATGCAGCCAGTCATCTTGCTCTTGTTGACCTGAATCATTATAACAATTATTTATTCTACACACAATTTAAACAGCTACTGATTAATTGTGAATATTAGTGTGTCTATGAGTCCATGCATAAGCCACTTAATCATTGCAGTAATGTAATGAGCCAGACTACTCTTAGTCTGTTTAGTTATCAGATAACTGTTCAAAGATGGATCCGGTCATTGCTATTTTAACCACCAGAGCACAGCTCTACATCAATGTGCCTGAGACACATGATTTGGTTGTGACTCTTCCATGGAGGAATAGTAAATCCTGCCTCTGGCAACGTTGTTCTAGTTTCTGTAGAACTAATTATTGTATACATATGCAGCATTCTTAATAGGTAATAACATTTCATGTACAACAATATATTTTCTTGTAAACGCTAACTAAAAGAGGTGATGCACACTGTCAATCACCCAGATTGGTTTTTAGTCTATAAAATGTTATTCCAGACATCTTCACCATACACATACACAGTGGGAACAAGGCCAAGACTCCAGAAAACAGTGCATTCAAATTACTTCTACCTTAACACTATCCCTCAGACCTTGGGAATCATGGCATTAAAACCCTATACCAGTAATGCACAGAATCACACTAACTTGCATAGTCTATATCATCAGGATTTCCACCAATATATTGTGTTGTAGATGTCTGAGATGGTAAATGTAGTGAACCGGGCAATTTTGTTTGTGGTTAATGGAATTTAACATAGTCATGCAACAATTGCATGTATTAGATTGATTATAACTGACAGTCAGAGCTCAGTGTAAGCCTATACATCTATAGTGTAAACTCATTTAATTAGGCCTGCAAGAGGTTTTCCTAAATACATGTTTTGTTTTTTAGTTGGTTGGGGTCTGTAACGAAACACTCAGACATAACATAATCATCTAAAACTAGATTAAAAAAGAGCATGTCTAAATGATAGTGAGTCTCTATACATATTTAGATAACTGGACTTCCGGCCCACAACTTGCTTTTCACAAAGAAACTTAGCCAGCAGGTGGAATGTTAAAGTGAACTATACTTTCACATTCATTCATTCACCCCTCCAATAGAGTATCTGAGCATTAAGTAACAAGAAACAATCCCAAACATTAGAGGCATATGTGTCCTTCAAACCTATTTGGAATTTGTCAAGTAGGAATAAACATAAATGCTATAAACAGCATGGCTTCTCAACAATTCTCCATCCAGTATTCAAAAATGGAAAGAAAATAATATTTACTTTTAGTGTGCAACCTTTTCATCCTATTAATCATTTAGTGTACTTATCACTTTAGGATAAACAAATGCATTCAAACCAGACGTAGTTAGGATCATATGCCATAGGACATATGTGAGTGTTAAGCCATTGGTGACATGATGTCTGACCCGAAAGCTGTGGTCAGTGACATATAACATGGCAGCATTGAGATGGTCTGAATGAGGCAACAAAGTGTTTGGACCAAAGAGATAGACATTCATTTTCTTATTCTATGGTTCTGAACCTGTGGGACTTCAGCTGTTGGAGCAGCAGTGAGGAGTCGACAAAGGCCAATACATGGTTTCAACTGACACTTGGTGTTTGCTCTTCTTCCTCCGAGGGTGTGTCATGCCAAGTAAGGGTGTGTGACGCAACAGGTCTCCTGCCGAGAGGTCTATTACTTGTGGGCATGGCACCTTTCGATGAGGGGTCTCTGTCCTCAGCCTTCCTCTATTTGCATCTCTTGCATTGCCCGTCAAACAAAGGTCTGAACAGGAGTGATGGAGCGGGTGGGAGAGCCCGCCCTCTCAGAGGAGGAGGCAGAGCGATTGGTCACCTCTCGCTGCAGCTCCTCCACTCTCTTCTGAAGCTCTGCCCGCTTTGCCAGCAGCTCCTTGTAACGCTGGTGAACGGGCTCCTGAGGATAAAGTAGAAAAACAACTGGGTTACACAATAAAATGCCATTTACACATGCTAATTACACAAGATACAACAACGTTGACTTGTATCAAGATTTCCCCAGACCTGTGGCCTCATGCGAGGGTTCCAGCGGATGTAGTAGCCCACCCAAAGCTCCAGGTGGCGCATGCTGACCACTGGGAACAGCACGTGGTTGGAGTAATTCACATAGAGAGGGTTGGTGAACTCCTCTAGTTGGCTGTTGATATAGGCCCACAGCGAAATAGTCTTCTTGGGCACCTCCTGCAGGACAGTTAGATGTATGAAACGTGAGAGTTTCTTGGGCAAATCAGATGCGTTCCGAGGAACACTATTATGCCAAGTGTGTACAAATTATCATCCATGAAAGACATCGATTATTTTTATTACGCTTTCTGATTTGCGCTTGACGGTAGTGGTGTTAATCAGGTGACATTCAATCCGCAGCGCTCACCTCCTTCACCCTCTGCTGTTCACTGTTACACAGGAATGTCCCGAACAAGCAGCTGTACAGATGGTCCAGGGTGGTTACCAGGAAGTACTCGTTGAACTCAAAGGCTGCAGGAAACTAGACAACAAGCGTTACACAGTAACCCATACAGGGCCAGTCGAATGCACAGGGCTTATGGACAACAGATAAGCCATATCCCCAGGGGTTCTCCTCACCAGGTCAAATGACTACCCACAGACACTCGCAATCTGTCACTCACCTGTCGTGTCATCTGCCACACACAGTCTATAAACTGCAGGAAGACGGGGGAGCGGTCTGCATCTGTGTGGTTCTTATCCCCATGGCCAATCCTCTGGAAATTGGGGGGGGGGGGATTGACAGGGAAAACAAAAGAAACAGGAAGTATGTAGCTCTGCCATGGGCTGGGGTGGAACCATGTGACCGGTGCCAGGAAATGACATAACTATCCACAGTTCCAAAGCTTCTCATACCGCATTCGAACATTATTAGCATTTCTAAAATGTTAAGGAACTGTTCAAACGTAAAGGAGCAAGTGGTCACAGTGTGGCGGCCGATTCGGAGGGAACAATACAGAGCACAGGGCTGTTTACCAGCTGGAAGCGGTGGCCGAAGCCCAGCCACTCCTTCTCCAGCAGGACCTGGAAGCCGCGGATGGTGCGGTAGTGTCCGTCCAGCATCAACATGGCGAGGGAGGTGAGCTGGGCCGTACGGTCCCATCCGTCACTGCAGTGAACCACTGCCGACGTCTTCCCGGACTCCACTTTGTCGGCGATCCGCAGTGCCCCGGCCAGGATGAGCTGAACACCACAGGGACAGACCAGCTAACACGGTTAACCGAAACAGCAACGAGGACACCATCTCGCCATTTCCCGCCCCCTTTCACTCCCTTTAACGTGACACGGACGGTGCATTGCCTCGACCTAGATGGCCTTCTCCTGTGTTCACCTTGATGTGCTCCAGCCAGTGAGTGGACTCAAGGTTGGAGAGCCAGTGGGACTCCTCAATGTTGGGGTACACCACCTCCTTCAGCTTACGCAGTGACTCCCTCATCACGTGGATGTTGTGTATGTCCAAGAACACCAGCTCTGCATTCTGATAGGCATCCTCACTCTCATAGCCCCCCCCTTTCATCTGAAAACAACAAACACAACGCGCCACGTCCTCCCTTTGAATACACTCAGTGATGCTGAACACTTTGCTCACGTACGGGACGCCTCGGGTTGAGCGTTCAGCTGTGGGTCTTGAGGGCGTTAAATGCACCCGCCACTCTTGGCTTTATTGTTGTTGTTCTTCTTAAAGGTTGCGTACCTTGTTGGCGGCGGCGTTCACGCTTGGCCGGGCGTCGAAGATGAAGAGCTTGTGGGACTGAGCGTTGGCATCCATGATGGCCTGGAGGTACTTCTCATCGTCCTTGCTGCGCTTGCCGTTGACCCCGACCATGGGCTGACTACAGCGGGTGACCGTGGCCTGGCTCTCCGGGTGGATCCATGACAGCACCTGCGTAGCATGAAGCACAGCAGGGCACCGACACAGATGGTAACACAGGGACTACATCCAGGGCCTCCAGCAGAGGCACCACACACAGTTGATAACTGGACAGATGTGTCACAAATCAGGTAAACCAACTGAAATACAGATATATGGAAACGGGCAGTCTAATAGTCAGGTGAGATGTATTCCATTTGAATGTGCATTTCACATTACTTTAAAGCTAGATTGAACATTACTAAAGTATACAAAAGTATGCATGACTTTTACTACTGAATTATCGCAACACGCAAAACCCTGAAATTAGTATAACATTTAAAACCTGTCTTCTCCACACAAAATCCAGGTATTACAGAAATGGAGGCCACGGCAGGAATCGGTCAACTCACAGGTATCCTGCCCTTGGCTCTGAAGGCAGCCACTCTCTTCAGCTCCTCGTCAGAGATGTTGACAGGCACAACCAGAGTTGATGGGTAGGTGTCACACAGCTCATAGTGATCATTCACTTTAGTTATCCTCCAGCTCTCATTGGGCAAGCCCTAACATACAGATACACAAAAGTTTGTGGTGACCAGAAAATAGAAATTGCAACTTAACCCTAACACAAAACCTAACCTTAACCCTAACCTCAATAAAGTAACCTTTATGCCTAAAGTTTACCGATGTGTAATGCCTAACCTTAACTCTAAACTTAACCAACAATGCCTGGACCTTAAAGAAACCCCAATTCTAACTTAAAAATGTATTGTAGGTTTTTCTTTCGCCTCTTGGGGACCGGCAAAATGTCCCTATGATTAGAGTTAGATCAAAAACACACGCATGTGCGCACGTGTGCGACTTGAAAGCAAACAAACAAAAATCCAAAAAGCTGATAACCAGAGCCCTGATTTTGAGGATCTTTCAATACCTGTCTTTTGTATTCTGCTTGAGCATCGTACACTTTCCAGCCATTTTCAGGATAGACCTGCCCGTATTCAAAGGCAAATATTGGCTGTTGATGATAAAATGAAAACAAGTCAGACATAACATATATAGGCCCTGAGCTGGTACATAAAGACCACTATGACCCTAACCAGGGCAGCAGAGATATAGAGAATCACTCACCAGACCATTGGAAACAGGAAAGGCAAACTTCATCAGGACCTCAAAAATGGACTTCCTGAGTGAGTCCTCGATCTGCTTATGTGCAAACCGCAAATTGCGGATATCCTGAGAAGATAGATTGAGATTTTCCTTTAACTAGTGTGATTCACACTCCCAAGAAGAAGTAGTACACTGGAGTGCAGAGATTCATCATTTCAACTGTGAACAAGACTATAAGAAAAACTGCTGTTTTCTATTAAAGCAACCAAGAGATGCTACATTACAAGAAACACCAGGTAAGTGACATTACAGATCAGGTCACTGCTCACCTTGCAGACCAGCCCGTAGGAAACCTCACCGCGGCTAGAGGCACCTCCTATCTTCTCCACGCGGCTCACCACCCCCAGGGGCAGGTCCAGCACAAACACTGGTTCCTAGGAGACAGCAGGGAAATAATAATCACTCCGACATGACAGCCGGGTGGGTGGAGTGGAAGACAGATCAAATGATTAAAAGACGACATACCCTGTCAGTGCATTTGAAGAACAGTCTGTAGTTGGTGACAGTCAAAGTCCCCCTCAGTGCACCAATGTAGGGACAGATGTAAGTCACATCTTTGGCTGTTAGGGGGAGAAAATGTTTATTAAGATCATCACATTGCTCAGAAGATCCCACCGCTGGCCACAGATAAGATACAGGGAGGGGCCTACCCATGTCTTGAACATGCTCTTTTGGTAGTAACTGTGGTTCTTCTTTGTTTGCATCCCTGAGTACCTGCGTATGAAATAAAGAGAAGCTAAAAGCACACCACAAGTCAACAACGGACAAAGAAAAACGCCTTTGAGGGTAGAGGGATTGATGACTATACCTTCACAACTGCTTTAGTTCTGCCCTGAAATCAATACATTAAAAGGAAGAGGGTTAGAAGGAAAGGTTTTAGATGCTATTGCTACATTAGTATGGCTACATGTACAGATCGAAAGCCATGTACCAACCCGTAGCTCAGGGGAGAACTCTGTTGAGGTGGACACATTGTCAGAAAACATTGCTGAGGGGGGCTTGGCAGCATGAGAGGACCGGTCAGAACGAGACGTGGAGGTACTGTTAAAAGAATGGTAGATCACATGTACTTTAAGGACATTGAGCACTGACCGATACCATACGAAAACTGCTGACTTGTTTGACAAATGAGTTAGCTAGCTGACACAAGAAAGAAAGGGTGTTCACACATTGCTACTGGGCCATTTGTATCGTCAGATTGATTGTACATTTGGCAATCAAGCAGCCAATCTTACTAGCTAGCTTGTGAGCTACTAGGGACACAAATGATAGAACACCTCACTCTAACAATCTTACTTTCTAGGAAAACTGGTAATTGATTTAATGTATTTTGTAGGGTTGCCAAAATGACTATGCAACATATTTCTGTTAGAGGCTCTGTAGCTGCAATGTTTTAGATGGATGGGGTCCAGCGGACCAGCAACTGAGAGAGCAGAGATTGTTCTAGACAACCTTTTAGTTGCTGGCCAAACAGTGTTCTGTAAGAGTTAATATGCTGCCCCAGAGGTAAAAGACCATCTCCCGTCCTTTGGCCTGGGCTGCTTGGACCCGGACAGTAGAATATACTCTCACTTGCCAATTAACGTTAACTTGTAATTAATAAGGTTGTATTCTTGGGCAAACTGTTTACCTTCTGGGGTTGCCTGCTGTCATAATAATAATAATAGCGTTAGCGATTTTCGTAAAACCCCAGTGATTACTACTTTAACAAGTAGCTAGCTAATGCTTACAAATGTGTAAATGAAGTAGCTAAGAAGTACGCTAACATAACTTAAGAAACATAACGTTACTTTCGATAACTTTTCGACGCATTTATCATTAGCGAATGCAAGCCAGTTCTTTAAATATCCAGCTCCTGTCAAACTAGCTAGCTAGCTAGCTAGCCACACAGTTCAGTCACCTGGACAATGAATCAACACTAGGCTGCCTTGATGAGGATTGCTTCGAGCCCAGACTGTCGATGCTCCCGCTTTTCTCCATGGTCGTAGTCGTACTGTAGTTAAATGTTCACAAAGTTTTCTAGTGTGTTTTAACAAGATTTAAAAGCGACAGGACATCTATATACATCCAATTGTTTTGATTCCGTAGCTACTGATTGAAAAGTAAATCCGAGGTAAATACAGGAAGCTGCCATCTTTTCCACGGGTTCACCAGCTATCCATGATAATAAGGGAGTGGTTTTTTGCATAGGGATATCGCCGCCTGGCGTAATTACCGGTTATTTTATGTATTCTACTACTATTCAAGAAAAGATGCATCATCGCGGATAGATCTAGCTGTACAAATCTTTGGCACACTTTCCAGGAATAGAGCTTTCTAAAGAAATGCAGAGGGACATTTTGATAAGGAAAGACACGTACTGAAAACACTGTATGGAAAACATTTTATTTCTGCAAAGTTATTAGAAAGAAATAGAAATATCCAGTACATGATGTTAACATGTAGATTAAGTAATTCACAGAATTATCTATATTTTTTGGAAATATGAAAATGCAAGCATACATCAACATAACTGCATATAGCTGTTCCAAAACCAAAATGTATATGTATCCCGTGGAAGTCGGGATTTAAAAACGATGTCCAAAGGGATTAGACAGTTTTTGGGTTAGGCAGATTCTGAAATTCTGTTGATAATGTAAGCAATTCTACCTGGTGGTCTTCAATACCTCCCTTTAACGATTTACACGAAGTTACCATGGTGAGAAACCCAAGGAAAATAAACACATTTGAAAACTGATTTGAAAGCTTTTTCTGTGTAATTCTGTGCAATCTGTCCTGATGTCTGCATGGTTGTTCCATACGGTTTCAATGTGACCATAATGACCATTTGGATTTCTGTACACCAGTCATTCACAAAACCACACTACAACCTGTAAAATAGGTGCATCAGCAGGTGGAGGAAATAAAATAATATTGATAGAGCCCCTCTCCATAGGTATGGTGTAATGCAAAATATAAGATCTAGTTTTCCATGACTCTTGTTTGTCATGCAGTGTGCTAGGGTTGAGCCAGAGCACTACTGTTGGTGTCATTGTCCTTTGTCTGTCCGTTCTGTAGTTGCTCAAACTCTGCATCTAGGTAGTCCAGAGAATTGTTGTCTGGCAACCCCTTAACGTCAAGCTTGTGAGAGACCCTACCCCACTGTTCTCTGTTGCTTGTCACACTGTCATACAACTCTGCTGACCTAGGGAACAGGTCCTTGAGGAGTCTGCAGAAGGATGAAGAGGAAGGCCATAAGCAGTCAGACAGAAGCTGTACTACGAGACCTATAATCAGCCCTTATCTACCAGATTTTGGGGTTAGTGGTCAGTCAATGGCTCACTTGTAGATGGGCATGGCTATTTGCTCCATGAATCCTGTCTGGAGCTCTGGGATGTAGGCCTTTTCCCTGTCCATCATCTCACTCGGACGGTTCCCCATAGCCTTCTCCTGCACGAACACGCAAAGACACACACACACATGCACACGCACACACATGCACACGCACACACGCACACGCAAATGTATGTGTACCAAATGGTGACAGGACAATATGATGCATGCAATGTTTACCAATTAATAAAAAATATTACAAATACCAGATCTCCCTGAGAAAAGAATTCTTTGTAAATGAGTCCCTGTAACAAAAACAGATTTGAGTTTATTGTAAAACAAAATACAGCACAGAGACGGAAGCCATTAAAGGAAACAATAAAATGGCCAATAAAGGTGACAGCAAAATTGGTTTCACAGATGACAGACTGGGTTCTTACAGCAATCTTCCAGGTGGTCTTCCAGTCTTTGGTCTGGTCAGAGAGGTCACAGGAGGTCATGATCAGGCACAGAAGTAGGTTATGGTGCTGGGGGTCTTTGGTGTTGTAGCCAACTGAAAGACACAACCCACAATATCATTCTAGTAAGAAATGGAAGAGGTAGAGGCAAAGCAAACAGTCACCAGTCAGATACAGGCCCAGGATACAGTGGGCTGCCTCACCATCTGCCATATTCTGCAGATCCTTCAGGATCCGGAGGTGATGAGCCAAATCTGTGGCCAGGATGATATCCCTCATCAAGTCAAGGATCCTCTGGTAGTCCTAAAAACAACACCAAAAAGACAACGCAGAAACCGAGTGAAAACATGACAATGCCAAAAAAGGACAGTGGTGTCCTTGCATGGCCTTTGTTTCACCTTTCTGGAGAACTTCTCAAAGATGTTGCATCCCTGGGTGTTGAGAATGGCGATCGCCTGAGCAAAGTGGTGTCTCTGGAAATGAAAGCCAATTAGCTGTGCTGATGCTGCAATTCAACTTTATATCCACTAGAGGTCAAAAACACCTTGTGTGAAATAAAGTCAAGTTCTGACCGTTTCCCGAAACATATAATAAACAAACCATTCAGACTTTGTGTTTACCTCCAGCACAGATCCTTCAGAACTATACAGGCCAGCCAACACAGATTTCTGGAGAAGGGGATAAAAAATATACAATTTGTGCAATAACAGTAACATAAAGCTTAGGAGTCTGTATGTTGGTGGTATCTGGGTTCTTACCGATGTCACCTGAAAGGAGTTATTGGTCCCTCTGTGGTCTAGGTCATGACACATGCAGGACACAAAGAGAGCAAGCAGCTCTATGTCCCTGAAAATAGAGGACACTGCAGTGTAAGTTGAGGTGTTACTGAGTTTCACTTCACTGTAATAACCATGTTTTGAGAAACCTATCTCTTGGTGTCCTCACTCTAGGTAGTTGGAAAGCTCCAGATTCCTGCAGAGGAGGTAGCAGAAATGAGACACTGAGAACGCATGCATCCAGTTGTGATAAGGAGGATCTCTGTAACCTCTCTTCACCATCAGACAAAACCTGGCCAACGTGTTCATGTTGATCTTGTAGGTGTTTATGAACCCCATGTCCTGAAACATACTGATAACGGCCTGGAAACAGGTGCATAATGGAGAGACATGAGAAAACAGAAATAATCCACATTACAAGTGTCTTTCTCCAGAAGTGGGTGTTGATGTTCTCACAGTGGGTGTGTGGTCATCTGCCAGGGAACGAGGTGTGTAGGTGAAGCTGGAGAAGCTGGGATGGATTTCCTCTACACGCTGTATCCCCACAGTCAGTAGCCGTGTCACTTCCTCATCAGACACCTGCGAGACAGTGTCAAAGGTCAGGACATTATATGCCAAATATAACAAACAGACATCCCATACGAAAAATAAAAACATGTAAAGTATTAGCATTTGCCAAATAATATTTCCTGACAAATGTACTTTGTTTAACAAGTGTAAAAAAGTGTATCCAAAAATGCATCTCATGTTTTTTTTATTTATTTCAATCTGTGTGGGATTTGTGTTCACATGCTAAAGGAGAGCTCTGATTGGATGCATTACCATCATGTGATACTTCATCATCTCATTAGCCAGCTGACTTCTAAACTGGGCTTCAGCAACCCTCTTATACAAGAGTGACTATGTAGGAAAAAGAAAGCACAGAAGCCATTTTCCAATGACAATAGTCTAAATGACAAATTCATTTTAAAGCATGAATATATTTACTTCATAAAAAATAGCATGTTCTAAGGCAATAATCAGTTCCAACATCTATAGAATTAGCAGAGGGGATGACTATGCACATACATGAGCAATGCTGATACCACAGTATATGGAGAAAGCTGTGGCCAAGTTTTCATCCAGGCGGGTGAACCAGGGTCCATTAGTCTTGTTGACCAGCTCAGCCACGCCAATCACTTCTGAACAGCAGAGCAACCAGGATGAGAGAGAGCTGATGTGGACTGTACAATTATCAGTAGACTGACCAAAAACAGGGAGATGAGGAAATGAAAAACAGACAGGAAGTAAGACTGTGACAGACTTCTGTGTTCATCCTTTATGGGGAAGCAGAGGATGTTGCGTGTTTTGAAGCCTGTGCTGTCATCCACTGCGCGGTAGAAGAGTGGGTGAGAGTAGGCATCTGTGATGTTGAGGATCTCCCCCGTGGTGGCTACATGGCCTGCTATGCCCTGGTCCGCCGGGATACGCAGCTCTGTCTGAGACCACAGAAATGAGGCCATCACACAGTGGAAATAAGACCCATATACGGGACCAGTTTTATCTCAGGGGTTCCCAAATAGTTTTGGCATGCAACCCCCATTTGATAACAGAAAAATAGTCAAGACTCCACCACGTACAAAAGTAATGTTATCCCGAACGCTGACTTTTTTAATTAGGGTACCATCATTTCTTTTTTTACAGTTTTCAGTCAAAAGGCATTTGGTTTAAGTGATTAAATTTCATCAGAATGGTTTGTATGTTTCAGATGATCATCAGGCAAATATGTTGTAGGATCACATGTACAATAAGATAATGATGTTCTTTTGGCCTCTATGCCTTTAGTGCTTTAGTTCTGTGAGTCCTGCACAATCTGTAGTGAAAAAACACATGTTCCTTAATTTTCAAATCATGGAGTCGCGACTCCAAGTTTGGGAAGCCCCGGTCAATCATGTACTGTAAAGTAGTCCGTTGGCGGGAGTGAGTTTAGAAAGATGCCTCACCTCGTCATCGATAACAACTCCTCCATCAAACACCTTGGCAACTAATTCATGACTGACGCTGTCCAACAGGAACACGGAACATCTGAAGAAGAGATAAATGGGTAATATTCATTATTTAATCTGTTATGTATGTCAGGATCCTTGTGATTGTTTTATATAGCACTTACATTTCTGCACTGGTGAGGCTCCTGGCTTCTGCAATGATCTCTTTCAGCAGGACCGATACGTCATCTGGAGACAGGGGGAAAGCGGTTGTTACTACAGCAGGCAGTGATGCTCCACTGTGCCACAAAGCAAGGACTGTCACTCACCCAGGTGTGTGAAGAGATTTTTGGCGACCTGAAGCAGGGCCTATATGTCAAAAAACATACGGTTCGCAGATGATGTGACTACAATTATTTATGGGATGTTTAAAACTCTAAGTCAGGGATTGGGTGTAAAGGGCTCACTGTGAGATGTGGTCAGTGAGCATCTTACCTGGCATTCGAACTTGAGCCTCTGTTCTTTCTGAAAGGCCAGTGTGCTGGTCAGTACTGAGGACGTGTAGCGGAAACAGTGCTGCACTGTGTGTTCATCTGCCTCAGTGTGTCTGAAGGTTGAGAAATGCATAAACACTTTACAGTATGACTATGACACTCACACGCAGGTACCTACGCATGCACACACTCACACACACACACACACACACACACACACACACACAAGTATGCACGCTGGAAAACATACATTCACCTATACCTGTCAGCGTCTATTTTGTTGAAGGCACAGGCTAGTGCTACCACTTTTGAGGTGGCCCGACATTCAACGGGGACGCACAGCATGGAGAGAACTTCAAATCCCAGAGTGCCGTTCAGCTGCTCGTGTTCCTCCTAGAGTAACAAAGATAGATGTAGGGTACATCATCAAACACATTCAAACCTGACATGGTAAGACTGCAACGGCATCGACCAGGGAACATTCCAGTGGTCTTACGTCAGTGAGATCTTGCAGGGAGATGCTCTGTCTCTTCTCCACAGCCTGACCAAACTGGCCGAACGTCAGCTGGAGCCCAGGCAGACAGACAGAAATGCAGGCAGACAGTCAGTCAAACAGTTGGCCAGGCACCGTAAGGCTGCAGGGGAGCAGTTGGTAAAATCAGAGGCATAGAAGAATTGAGAAGCAACTCACAGGAAAACTGATCTCTGTCTTCAGAACTTTGTGTCCGACTACCTGAGGAAAAACATAGACATTCATAAAACGTTATTTTGTTTATTTTTGCCAACACTATTGCAACTTTATAATAGGATATTTCATATTGTGTGTGTGTGTTTACTGCTTACTGTGTACCTGACAGAATAACTGTTGGTTATCCTCTGATACTAGAAGTAAACAGCAGCACGATGACCTAGTCTGCTTCTCCAACTGTGAAAACAGCCATACTATTGGTTCAGTCACTAACTACTATATACCAATTGAATGTTCAAACAGCTTGTTTATGGGCGGTTCCTCACTCACATAATGGATTACTTTGAGTTGGAGGGAAGCAGCGTCCAGATCATACAGCTCTCCTACAGTAAATAGTACAACAATCAACTACAACCGTTCTGACATATCACTCAATACATTCAAAATGGATGTGTCTACTGAAACTTTTCGGACCCCTTCAAGTTCTATGCATTTTGTTGTGTTATTGGTTTAATAAAAAAATTGCTATCAATCTACAAAACAATACCCCATAATAAAAAAGCCATAATTGTGTCAATTCGTGGATCAGAGTTGTTGGTCCAGCACATCCCACATTTCTCAATAGGATTGAAATCTGTGGAATTTGACGGCCAAGTCAACACCTTAAACTCTTCAGCATGTTCCTCAAACCATTCCCCAACAATGTGTGCAGTCTGGCAGGGCGCATTATCTTGCTGAATGTGACCATGTTAGGAGATGATCAACGTTATTCGCCTAACCTGTTAGTGGTCATAAAGTTGTGGCTCATCTGTCAAATACAATATAACACAGGTGAAATTCTCTCATCAGACTATCATACCACAAAGCCGCAGGATCTCATGGTCTAGTGATACACGGGTCCTGTTGACTTCTGACCGGGTGTGCCTTTGGCCAAGCAAGTTCTGGACTCTTTTACAGGCTACAGTGACCTGTGATGGGCATTCAGAGTTGTACCAGCAAATTTCAGCTGCATTTAAAGCAGAGGGCTCATCGTCTCAGAATGTGAGCTCATTAAATTAAAGCGCTGATGGATCTGGAGAAGGAACATACAGACTCACATGTTTCTCAAGGACATCCAGGATTTGTTCCTGAGCTTTAGTAGGCGGTGCACAGCAAACCTTTTAGAAGAGAAATGACACATTTCCGGTCATAATAACTAAATCATTGTCTAAAGTAAATGAATGTATTATCTTTTATACTGCACTTTCAGAAAAAGGATATGGTTATATTACATTCTGGCCTGGGGTATGATTTGGATATCAGCCTTAACTGGTTCCTTTCCTAGGAATGTGGAATATCAAGCTGTAGTGTGAACTGACGGATGTGTCAGGAATCTTATCGCAACAAAGCCTGAAAACAGGCAATGTCTCCTCCCAGATGCACTCCTCAGCTCTATAAAAGCCTGTTGTGACCCTCTCTTGTCCTAGTATCCAGGGGAGGCCGGTTCCCAGAGCCGGCCCTAGGCATAAGCACCATAAGCAGTCAACTAAAAGCCAGTGGAATGAATCAAGAAGCCAGAGTGCCATGTGAATCAAGAAGCCATGTGAGAACTTGGGAAGGTTAAACGCCAGATGGGATGATAAGCTGCAGGGGTTTGGTGGTACATGCAGGGAGCTAGGGCCCAAAGGAGGTGTCCTGTGTTCTAACCCAAACAGCTGCTAGTCTGACATCTTTGGGATGCTTTTGGACATCCTTGAGACTGTGTTTGAGCAATACCTGCTGCTGATTGCCCTAACAATTTGTCTTGTACAGTTTCAAGGGGTTGAGTCTAGAAGAGAGGAGGGGGTAATTGAAGGTATTTCGTTTCTCTGTTTTTCATAAAAGTACAGTAAGTTCAATTCTCTTGTGTTTGCATTTTAATTTCCTACCATAGAAAGAATAGTATTTAAAAAAAGCCCCAGATATTTTTTGAAAATGTCTTTGAGGAATGTTGCTCTTTGGGTAAAAAAACACGTGTTAAAAATGCATTCCGGATTTGATGTTTTTTGAACTGTTCTCCGTTCGGGTCCATCGTTGCAATTCCCTCCAGGAACCAGCGTTCAACATCCCCGGAATATTAGGGACACAAATAAAACGCACCTTTCAATTATGTCTCGTTAGCCCTCTCAACAGTCACTAATCAGTGTAAACAGGCGTATATAAGGCCTCTTTTTCTGTTTGTCTCTTGTCAACTATTCAACTTGCTACTGTTTCAATGCTTGAGAGTTGCATGTATTCATAGTTTTGCCTGAAATCTCCTGTTTAACTTATTTTGTTTGAGTTCAGTCCTCAATGTTTCTAATCGATATCCTATTGCTCTGTTTTCCTTTGTTTGTTTATTTTGTGCCAAGGCTACACACTTTTGTTTTCAAGTCCGTTTTTTACCCGTGTACCTAAGTTCCCATTTCCATGTCTGAATAAATCAATATTGATTGAACTCCTGCAACTGGTTCCGCGCCCCTCATTTCCCCAAGGAGTCTTTTAGTTAGTTTTCTCCTTTACTGGACACAGGCCAATCAGCCACATTGACTGACATTGATATGAGCTGCGAAGGTACAATCAAGTACCTACAAATAATAGTATAATATCTCTTATATATTATCAATACAGTGGCAAGATTTGATTCCTCTTTACGGTCTGTGCATTTTGTCTGAGTGTGTGAGAACGAGGTTAAAGGGTTATGTAGAGCATGCTCACCACAATGAGGGCAGTTGCTCCACCCTGTTCCTGCTCCAGGATTGGAATGATCAGCACTTGGGTGGGTGGAGGTGAAGGGGAGAGGGTGGAAAGGAGGCAGGTGTTAGACTGGAGTGACCATTGAGCCTGTTTCTGTCTCTAGGACGATCCCTGAACAGGTGAAACATGTCAATGTGCCTTTGATCACAGCATTTAACCCTTGCTTCCAGGATTCTGTTGATGATGGCAGACCTGGATGTGTCCTCACTCACAGAAGGAGTCTTAAGGGGGATAAAAAAATATCTTTCTAATTTGCACTTGTGTTATTTCCACATGTACATAACTGTGTTATTTCCACACATACATAACTGTGTTATTTACACACGTACATACCTGTGTTATTTCCACGTGTACATAACTGTGTTATTTCCACACATACATAACTGTGTTATTTACACACGTACATACCTGTGTTATTTCCACACGTACATACCTGTGTTATTTACACACGTACATAACTGTGTTATTTACACACGTACATACCTGTGTTATTTACACACGTACATACCTGTGTTATTTACACACGTACATACCTGTGTTATTTACACACGTACATACCTGTGTTATATACACACGTACATACCTGTGTTATTTACACACATACATACCTGTGTTATTTACACACGTACATACCTGTGTTATTTACACACGTACATACCTGTGTTATTTACACACGTACATACCTGTGTTATTTACACACGTACATACCTGTGTTATTTACACACGTACATACCTGTGTTATTTACACACGTACATACATGTGTTATTTACACACGTACATACCTGTGTTATTTACACACGTACATACCTGTGTTATTTGGCCAAAAAACACAAACCAAATGATGCTGTTAAAACCCAGACAAAGACCAACAGACCTCTCTTGTCCTGCTGCATGTGCGCTGTCAGTCTCTCTCTCTGTCGCTCCAGCAGGTCTGAGAAAGGGAATTCCTCACACAGTACTCTTCTCTGCTGGACAACTATATCCCTAGGAGGGAAAGAGTTTTGATTTATTGATGAGCTTTACAAACCATGTAAGTTGAGGGAAAATAAATACAAAATTACTATTTGAAATTGAATTCCAAGGTTGAAGACTCTGGAAAGGGTGGTACATGAAAATGTTGAGGAATAAAAGACAGAAGATCACCTGATTTTCCATAATATTTTTGGCCAGGCTGACTAATGTCTGATAATTACAGGAGCCTACACGTGTGTGATGGTGGTGCATTCTGATGAAAATAACAGTGCAGTGTGAAAAATGATAACTGTCTAAAGGACAGGTAAACTAGACCATTACCTAATTTTCCCCTCCTTCTGCAGCTCATGGGGTGGGTCTTCGCACCAGAAGTGTCCTGTATCTGTATCCAATAGATATAGATAGGCACTGTCCTATGAGAGGAGGGGTGGTGGTCCGTTAGTGCCATGTTCAAAACAACGTACATATGCATATGCCAAGCAGGAACAATAGACAGTTGAACACGTTCAAAGTGGATGTTTCTTTTGTGTGATTCACTCTGATTTCAGTTTGTCTTAGAGTCATACCCTAGGGTAAAAATAGTATGGTGAATACAGTAAATACACACCACTTCAGAGCAGACCGCATGGAAAGCCTCTCTGAGGGCATCTCTCAGGGAACTGGAGTCAGTGACTGAAGCCAGTCGGAGCAATGCATCCTGGGAAAAAATATATATTTAAAATATGATGTTACCTTTGATGCACTGATAAAAAGAGGAGACATGAAAAGGACTGTTATTTGAAGTAACTAAATCACAATTCCAAACGCAGCTGCAGAATTCACATTAGGTTGAGGGCTAACTGGCTGTTGAGGGCCAAATGTGTCTGCTATTTAAGATGTCTGACAGTTAGCACTCAGAATATTTGAATTTGAGGCAACTAACAGAGTTCCAAAGAGGCCCAAATAAGTCACCAAACAGCAAACATATTTAATGTGTCACAAGGGATACCTCTCAAATCATGACAGCATAAGCTCAAAGATGGACAAATTACATCAGCAAAGAGGAAGAGCGGTCGCAAGTGGAAGCTAATAGACAGGGGAAGACTGACAGGCTAGTAGACCAAACCCCTAAAAGCACAACTTAGAAAATTACCACAGAATTGAATCAGCAACTCTGTGACCCCATCTCAAAGAAATAGAAAAATACATAAATTGTAAGCTTCAGAAAGCTGGGATTTATGGCAGGGCTGCCATTAGGAAATTGCTTGTGTCCAAGACCAACACACAAAGATGTATAACTTAATGTAAAGAGCACAACATCTGGAGGTTAAAGGGTATATATATATATATATATATATACACAGTGGGGAGAACAAGTATTTGATACACTGCTGATTTTGCAGATTTTCCTACTAACAAAGCATGTAGAGATCTGTAATTTTTACCATAGGTACACTTCAACTGTGAGAGACGGAATCTAAAACAGAAATCCAGAAAATCACATTGTATGATTTTTAAATAATTAGTTTGTATTTTATTGCATGACATAAGTATTTGATACATCAGAAAAGCAGAACATAATATTTGGTACAGAAACCTTTTATTGCAATTACAGAGATCAAACGTTTCCTGTAGTTCTTGACCAGGTTTGCACACACTGCAGCAGGGATTTTGGCTCACTCCCCCATACAGACCTTCTCCAGATCCTTCAGGTTTCAGGGCTGTCACTGTGCAATACGAACTTTCAGCTCCCTCCAAAAATGTTCTATTGGGTTCAGGTTTGGAGACTGGCTAGGCCACTCCAGGACCTTGAGATGCTTCTTACGGAGTCACTCCTTAGTTGCCCTGGCTGTGTGTTTTGGGTCGTTGTCATGCTGGAAGACCCAGCCACGACCAATATTCAATGCTCTTACTGAGGGAAGGAGGTTGTTGGCTAAGACATTTTGATACATGGCCCCATCCATCCTCCCCTCAATACGGTGCAGTCGTCCTGTCCCCTTTGCAGAAAAGCATCCCCAAAGAATGTTTCCACCTCATTGTGTCACGTCCCCGCCTCCGCGAGCGCGCAGCAGAGGGCGCCCGCGCTCCTGAGTGTCTGTGCACACCAACTCACACACCTGTCACCAATCACCACTCACACACCTGTCCCCATTCGCCTCATCAACACACATACAAATACACCTCCCTGCCACTTCTCCCCTGCCGGATCAATGGTTTACGCAAGCATACCACATCTCACACTCTCCTCGAACAGACCTTCCGTGTACCGATTTATCGCCCGTCCCCGACTACTCTGCCTGAGCCCTGCCTGTATGTCTGTTCTCCGCCGGAATTGCGATCCCTTGCCTGTCCCCGATTACTCTGCCCGTCCCTTGACTGTGCTTCTGCCGCCCGCTCGCGTACCGACCATCCGCCTGTCCCTGACTACTCTGCCTGCTGCTCGTTTGTGCCTTCGCTATCGGTTCGTGAGACGCCTCGCCTCCCGTCCCCGTACACTCTACCTGCCCGTTCCCCTCTTGCTCCCAGTCCGCGCTTGGATCCTTACCTGCTGCCTTGACACATTGCTTCACAGTTGGGATGGTGTTCTTGGGGTTGTACTCATCCTTCTTCCTCCTAACACGGCGAGAGTTTAGACCAAAAAGCTCTATTTTTGTCTCATCAGACCACATGACGTTCTCCCATTCCTCCTCTGGATCATCCAGATGGTCATTGGCAAAGTTCAAACGGGCCTGAACATGCGCTGGCTTGAGCAGGGGGACCTTGCATGAACTGCAGTATTTTAATCCATGACGGTGTAGTGTGTTACTAATGGTTTTCTTAACTGTGGTCCCAGCTCTCTTCAGGTCATTGACCAGGTTCTGCTGTGTAGTTCTGGGCTGATCCCTCATTTTCCTCATGATCATTGATGCCCCACGAGGTGAGATCTTGCATGGAGCCCCAGTCTGAGGGAGATTGACCGTTATCTTGAACTTCTTCCATTTTCTAATAATTGCGCCAACAGTTGTTGCCTTCTCACCAAGCTGCTTGCCTATTGTCCTGTAGCCCATCCCAGCCTTGTGCAATTTTATCCCTGATGTCCTTACACAGATCTCTGGTCTTGGCCATTGTGGAGAGGTTGGAGTCTGTTTGATTGAGTGTGTGGTCAGTTGTCTTATACAGGTAACGAGTTCAAACAGTTGCAGTAAATACAGGTAATGAGTGGAGGACAGGAGGGCTTCTTAAAGAAAAACGAACAGGTCTGTGAGAGCTGTTCGTTTACTGGTTGGTAAGTGATCAAATACTTATGTCATGCAATAAAATGTGATTTTCTGGATTTTGGTTTTAGATTCCATCTCTCACAGTTGAAGTGTACTTTTGGTAAAAATTACAGACCCCTACATGCTTTGTTAGTAGGAAAACCTGCAAAATCAGCAGTGTATCAAATACTTGTTCTCCTCAATATATATATACCCAATGCTTGTCACAGGAAGCCTAGGCTTGTGTGTCATATATGATGTCTTCTCCTAAATATTAGTACAATATGCTCAGGCTTGAAGTCATATTGGACGGTTTTGGTAAATAACGGCATATAAAGTAATCAGGCTTGAACAGCAACCTCTGGTGTTTACACCCATTATCTAACCAATGGGGGAATGTCTGGACATTTCTGTAACATACACTTCTGAAAATGTAGTTATTATAGGCAGCAACATAATCCTGTGCTGTACACTCCTATGATAAACAGGTTGGGAATGCACACAAACACACCCATTACAGGAGGGGAGGGAGGCAGGAGAAGGACAAAACAGGAGTTGGGTCTGTTGAATGGGTGAACCTATCTATTGTACAGGTCACAGAAACTAAATGGAGAACATAAACACTGAGTAATAACATTCCCTGGAATCAACAGGACTTGTATCAACACTATGACAGGCTTTTCTTGCCAACAGTATAGTCATGATAATCTTAGGTCATTATCATGTAACCTTTGGCTTGTGGTGATGGCAGGCTAGCTCAGAGGGGACCTCTGTCTAAACAGAAATTGTCTATTCTGTCAATTCATATCAATAGTGCTATATTATTCATGAACAAGGGGAAGGAGAGCGAACCAACACAAATAGTCCATTCATCTCAGCATTTTCACATACTGTTTGACTTCTGCAGTTAGAGCCTGAGTTGGCAGGTAATACTCAACAAGATCAGGCAAGACCAACTGCAATGAGTGAGCAATATCTTCCTGGTTACACACACACACACACCTACACATGTTTTTATTAAGGCATGTACAACCACGATCACACATAGACACAAAGTAAATGTGTCCCCCTTAGTGTTTATTTTAAGACAGAGTTCAGATGTTCTCCTATCAACCGAAACAAAGTGTCTTTAAGTTTGCTCCAATTGGTCCCCACCCATTTAGGATCACACTATATAAAATAGGATTCAAATGTCTTCCTTCTTCTAAGTGGGTCTCTGTTTGCTACAGAACGTATGTCAGGAGGTCAGGAATCTGCTGGTTTTGGATGTTAATTAGGCTGTAGACTAATAATAAACCAGTGGAGAGCCTGTTGAAAATGACATACATATCTATGATAATATGTGATAATAATCATATAGTGTACATTAGGGCTGTCATAATATTACATTTTCACTACACGATTATGTTGGCCAAAAGAGTTCACGCTAACAATATATCGCAGTATCGATAAAAAATCTGAAGTAAAAAATGCTATCAGTCAAATTCATCTTAAACTTTGTTTAGTGTTTTTTTCTCTTTTTTAGCAAATGAATTACACTCAAAATCGGAGTGTATGGAGGTGGAGAGAGTCTGTAACTCTGCAAATAAAAAAATAAATGCATACAAATAGAACAAATAAAACAATTACACTTAATGGATAGTGAAAAGGCAACCAGATGAACTGCAGAACAAAAGATCCACAAGGCCTAACACTGAGAGTTTTTGGAAAAATACAAAACATTTTCCCTTAGTGAAAAGGCAACGAAAAGGCATTAATTCAATCGCTGGTGTATAGGTCCAGACTCTTTCATCATATACTGTTAATAACAGTGGAACATGGACATGCCAAAACATCTCCACCATCTTCACTAGGATTGTCAACAGTATGACTCTGCTCTGGCCTGTATTCAGTTGCCTGGCAGAGGCACTCGTCCCTGGCTAAAGAATACCTGTCTTTTACCTTTTCAGGTAGCTCACACTCACAATCTGCTTTCGTCAGCCACACTTCATTACGCTAGGGATTATCTGCTGCTAATGTGTAACGGTGTTAATAAGGCGTGTTCACACGCTTGGTTCAGTGTTCAGCCATCGGTTCATCGAGAAATAGTAATGTAGTAAAGTATTGTAGGTATAAATATTATAGTAGTAAAGTACAATTATTAAAGTTATGAAAAATATTAATAGAAATGTTAGTAGGCATTAATAGTATAGTGGTAATGTATCAAATATATGAATAATATAGTAGGTATTTAATGGCAGAGTACTAATATATAGTAGGTATTAATGGTGTTGTGGAAAAGTAGAATAGGTATTCATTGTTTAGTAGTAACATATAGTAGGTATTAATGGTGTAGTGGAAAAGTAGAATAGGTATTCATTGTTTAGTAGTAACATATAGTAGGTATTAATAATATTGTTTGAAAGTAACATAAAGTATAGGTATCCGATATAATTGTTTTTCAATCCTTAAGCCATGTTTGGGAGAGAGATTAATGTAATATAATGCACTGTGGAAGAATTCTTGTATTAATATCGTCATGATGCAGCCTATTTAGGAACTAAAAAAGGAAGTGTCAGTCTATATGAAGAGAGCTGTAGTGTGCTTCATGGGAAAACATATGAAAGATTGAGAGTATAGCTGTAGTCAGTAAGGCTGCAGACAGTGGAGCTGCAGTTAGTAGAGCTGCAGACAGTAAATCTGCAGGCAGTAGAGATTTCAGTCTGTAAATCTGCAGTCAGTAAAGATTGCAGTCAGTAAATATGCAGACAGTAGAGCTTGCAGAAAGTAGATCTGCAGACAGTAGAGCTGCAAGTAAACAGTAAACACAGGCCAGACATACAGTATGAAGGATGGTGTGCTAAATCAGCTGTGTTGATTGGCCCCTATTGATTAGCAGCATGCTAATTGTGACCCAGAATTTCTTTGGCTATTTTTATCTCAATCCATGCTAATAGTGCATTAAAAACAGCTGACACCGAAAAGCACAATGTTGTCCTGATGCCAACAAAGACAAGCAGTTCAATTCCTTTCTACTTCATGTCTGGTGTCCCGAGTTACAGAGTAACGGAGTACAAATAATCCATTACATTTAACAGATTACAAAAATCTATTACCTTTTTTTACTATCTGAATAGTTTGTGTTACTATTCGAATAGTATTCAATTAACCGAAATACATGTTTTTTAAAACGACCAATACAACATTAGAGCTACATAACGCGCAAAGGAATGGGACTCGTTCTCATGTAACATCGGCTCAATTACCGTTTGTGTGAGAACAGCACGACCACGCGTATGGATGAATGGATGTGTACCTGGCCACGTATCTCTGTGTGTATAGCAAGTACACGTTCAATTCCTGAATTTGGATGATGATAATATTGTAATGCTAATTCCAGGCCGGGACAGAGGTAAACAAGGGCTTTATATGAAAAATTACTCCAAGGGCCATCAAGAACAACTCACTAGGTCAAGGTCGAATTAACTCACTAACTAGATCTAACTATCCATTTAAGGAAAGTGTAAAGTTTAAAAAAACAAAATACCTCAAAACATAGTTCAATGGATATTAAGAAAATGTTATTATATTGTTCAATGATATTAAGGATGGAATAGAAGTCTTTTGTAAAATTTCTGATTATGCCATTTCAGTAAGAATTGGTGCTTACAATTATATACTGTTAATATATATCGGGTGTGATTTTGATCCCACAGTACAATGTTAATATAATGAGCAATTAAAATATATCAAATTATGTTGGTGGAACAGCCCTGCTACTTTTCAGCCAGTCAGTTTTTACCATGAATTACCCTAGAATACATACAAAATATGCCCATGCATTCACACAATTACATTCTCACAGCTGTGAATGCCCCCTAGCCAAGCAAGTCCTCTGAACACAGCAACAAGGGCCAGGCTTATGATGCAGACATTCTGGGAGGAGGCTTCACTTAATCAGAGAAGGAAGATGACAAGACTGACTTTACAAAGTTTGAACAATAAAGATATCATTTATTTAAATAAATATAATAATCACCACTAAAATGTAAGTAAACATGTGTCATGATCTTGTCATTTGCAGTTCTGGAGCCTGGATTTTGTGTGTGTGTCTAACGAGAGTTCGTCATGAGTCTTCCTCAAACACAAATGGCATCGGAGGGAGAGAAGAGAACACTTGACAGCGGATTCCAAAATAAACATCCCGACTCAGCCTGTCCTCAAATATTTCCACTTCATAATATTCCGCTTATAATTAATGTAAAAGGAACAGGTGGCTAGTGTGCTCTGTCTCCTCCCTCTGTCACACACAGTCAAACACACACAGACACTGCACATAAAAAACATTAGAACATGAATCATTTAGAAAGTCCATTAGACAAGTCGAAACATTATAGACTCACAAGCCTCCACCAATTAGCCGCATACGCAGAATGCTAACATTTGAACCTGTCTGTCACAGGGATGTACGACGTATTGAATTTCAACTGATGAAACCTGGCTGACAGTGGTCACCAATGTGACAGACCATATTTCATTTAGATATAGACACGAGTTCAATAACCTCCAGTTTGTTCAGTGCAGACATGTGGCCGGAGACAGTGGGTTTTAAGGCTGGGATCTGTTCAGTGCTGTGTGACCAGGTGGTTCCTGGGTGCGTATAAGGGGAAGCAGAGCAGAGTCTTACCTGTAGGCAGTCTGAGGACGCCCCACTCTCCTCCGCCGGTGGAAACATCTTCCTTTCTCCACCCCTGAGGAAGCGAAAGAGGGAAACAAGAATCTGCTGCAGCATACTGTGTTTCTACAACTCCTGTCTCTCTTGTAATAATTGTCTCTGTTTGAGCCCCTAATCCTATATCAATCTCTCTGAGTCTCTTGCTCTATTATACTTCTGGTTTTCCAATGGAGAAAGTCTCGGGACATAAACATGCTTTCTTTCTCTCCCTCTCTCTCTCTTTCTGTCTCTCTCTATCACTTTCTTTCTCTGTCTTTCTCACAAGGATCTCTTTAAATCTCCTCCCCTTCAACTCTGTCCCTTTGGCCCTGCCCCCTCGTCTCTCGAAAATACTGAGTCGTTGAATAGTCATTGTTAGTTTGTTTGTGTAAGTGTGTGTGTGTGTGTGGGTGTGTGTGTGTGCGTGTGTGTGTGTGTGTGTGGGGGGGGCGGGGGGGGGACCACCATCTCACCTACGGTTGTGTGTCTGTGAATCTCCCCAATGTCATCCCCACCTGCTTTACAACAACTGCAGATTTCCAAAAACAGATACAGAAGCAAGGGGATACGCCCCCCCACCTATGCACACACACACACACACACACACACACACACATACACACACATACACACACACACACAAGAGGATACACCCCCCCACCTAGGCACGCACACACAGACACACACACACACACACACACAAACAGACACACACTCTCTCATATTGATCTTTAAGTGCCGGTGAGTGAGAGATAGTGTTTCAGTGGTTGGCTCAGTGGGGGCGGGGGTCCTCTTAGTGAAAGCTCCTCTAACTCATGAAGCAACATTCTATCACACATGTCTATCAGTTTAGCACTACCAGGTTGACAGTGGTGTACTCTTTAAATAATAGGGTTTATTATATGAGTTTATTACAAGGGGTTAGCATCTTATAACCCAAGAGGTGACATCAATATGACATTTCATCCCTTGAAAACATTTGGATCGATTTGACTCTGAGCCACATTAGCAACCGTTATGAGGTGGCAGCATTATGTACATTTTCAATTAAAAGTCTTTGTTGCAAATAGTTAGCTAAAGTGGAATGCAGACAGTATTTTAGGGGAAAAATGTTGTTTGTGTTAATCGCTGAAGACTATAGCTCGGTCTTGCCTACCAGGTGTTACTCAGGAGTTGCCAAGACACGCCCTTAATTACACTGAGCTACACCAGACAGGTGAGGCAGCTATAGACTCCACCCATTAAAATACATTCATGCCAGAAAAGCCCTGAAATTGTAACAGGCTTGTCCACAGTCAAGACTTCAAAGCTACAGCACCTACTGATCCAGTGAGAAGAACATAACCATAACATCGGCATGTATGCTAAGAGTGACAGTGAAATTAGACATAGACAATATGACAAAAGATATGTCATAGGTTCATGCGATTTAGAAAATGTAGAAAGAAGCACAACATGGATTTGCGATAGTGATGTGCATGGAAAAGACTCAACAATACTAAGTGGAAGGTAATTATCATAGAGTTAATATGAATTATTCAATCGAGACAGATAACATATTAATTGAAATCAACTTGAATAAACAGTCCAGTTTTGAACAAGCTAAGAATGCAATTTCAAACACACATTAATCTACCTGTTTAACATCTAAAATAATTTATATCCTTTGCAGAACGTTGTTATTACACTCAATGGAATTGAGTTACGCTTGCACTCCATCAGATAAACACCTCTCTAATCCTTTAAAGATTCATGACACCAGAACGGCACAGAGAAGATATTTCTTTCCTTCTTTGGTTTCTAATCAAGCATGGAGAACTGAAAATATGTATCTGTGCATTTTTTTTCAATAATTTTTTTTACATAATTTATTGTGAGAACCACTTCCATTACAAAGAGAGACATTATTTTATGACAGACCAGTTAACTGTCTAAAGATCTATAGGGTGGGAACGTGAGGAAAAACAACTCTCGTCCAAGAATCCATACTGAAAACAAAAGGTCACAATTTGGGTATAGCAGGTTGCCAGGCTTAAAGTTAACAGACAATAATGGATTAAATAACAAGACCAGAGCAGGTGGAAAAACAACAAAATGGCAGGAATATATGGCAGGAATATGAGGCAGGCGGGCAGGCTGGGACACATACCCCACTCAATGACTAAACAAGGGCTGAACAGAACAGGGCAGGCTAAATAGGGGCTAACAAGACACAGGTGTAAACAATGAGAGACGGACAAGCTACATTCAAGAACAAAGGACAAAACCAAACAGAACAGGCTACATTCAAGGACAATGGCAAAAACAAAACAGAACCTCACACAACACAGGTTAGGGTGATATGTGAGGCTTAATGAGGATACTAATGTAAGAACTAGGAATGGGTTGGACTGCGTGGTTGTTACCAGGGTGACAGATCCACTCCACCAGCCTTAAATTCCTAATGTAAAGCCATTACCCACACAGCCTCGCAGCTAATGACAGACAGCTGAAGAATAAAAGGATATTAGAAGGCACTTTTATAGAGCGAGAGGCACTTAGCCCCACAAGAGCACAAATAAAACTTTATGGGAGATTGAGAATGGCAGGGGGTCTAATGTACTGTAGCCACACACTACATGCCAGCATTTAAATTGCATTAACATTATAACATCACCCAAGAGAATGAAACTGGAATTCTAATGTTGGAAATCGTTGCAGCTGGTAACAGCAGGTGTGCTCAGTCTGCTATGTAAACCTAGCCTATGCTTAAAACAACTCAATGAAAAGCAGAGCTAAGCAACGCGATAGGTCCATGGTTAATGGATGTCACCCTGTGTGAAATGTCCTCATGTTGTTTTTTTTCTCACCTATCCCCCAGACACAGATTCAAGTGTTTTGATGTGAGATCAGAACGGTAATATGGTTGCTATTTAAATAGTATATCTAGATACAGGGGCAGTGAAAAGAAAGCACTGTGTAGAGTATGTTGGGAGAGCCATATTTGCACGCATAGTTTAGAAGTTCAGAATATACCATTAGCTAACTATTCTTTTATGTACAAATCTGTTTTCTAAGATGATACAGCTCTGAAGAAATCCTTCCATGCAATGACAGCGCTTATTTTTGTGTATATATTAAATAGTCCTTTGATCATTGAAAAGTCCCGCAGCGTCTTGAACACAGACGTCAAATGTGTAGTGGGGTAAGGATCTGAAAACCCACAAAAGCTTTAGGCCTAGACTATTCCAAAGACGAAGTATTTACTGTATGTTATACGATGACATCAAAATGACTTGATCACAGTATGGGTTTCAGATTAAACCAGCTTTTTCTGTTGTGCGTCAGACACATCCATCCAGCCAGAACATCAACATTCACACACTTACATCTCCGCTGCCGTCGATGGCCGGAACTGCTGAGGACGGCACAAAAGGGAGTTTCCACACGCCTGGCCCATCTCTGTCACCTGTCAATCACAGTTCCTACCAGTTGGGTCAGGGCCCTGGTGATCACGACTAACTCCAGTCCACCCTCTCAGAGCAGTGACATGCTGTTATGGCTTCTGTCTCTGCAGCGGTACTGGAGATGCAGACGGAGAGAGAACAAAACCTCTGGGGCTTCAACCAACCGGGCACTGGATCGATGCTGAGGCTGCAACAGCAACCGGATCAGTCTCCCTTCCCTGTCCTGGCTGGTCTCGGGGCGCTGTCTACCTAGACTTCTACATCAGATTCATTTTCATGTTACGCTCCTGGTTGATGATGAGTGAATTAATGGATGTGTTATAAACTGCACCAAGCTGTGGTCAGGAGTAAAAACAGGATGGAAATCGTTCCCTCCTGTAACTGCTGACCACTGTTACCATGATGACATGAACAGAAAGCTCAGTGTCTAATCTTAGAAGGCTTTACGACTGCAGTTCTCCAACCTTGTCATTATGTTCCAACCAAACGGAACATCAAAGTCAACATTGCTCTTTGAGTCTTTTTCTCAAATGCCTCTTAGTGTTATTAATATATATAATGAGACTGTGTTGTTGCAATGCAGTTCTATACTGTCTCCTCTTAGTTTTACTAAGCTCCGGAAGAAATTAAGGGACCACAGCACCTTTTTATTTCCTTTCCTTTCCAAAAAAGTTGAAATGGAAGGTTTTGTGTGAGGAGCAAAAGGGTTAAATTTAAGAGACCACTGCAAATTGAACGCTTCTGTTTCTCATTCAAAACTTTCCTTTTCAACTTTTTTGAAAAGTAATGAAAAAGGTGTAATGGTCTCTTTCCAGAGCTGTATATATAATGAGACTGTATTGTTTTAGTGTAGTTCTATAGTGTCTCCTCTTAGGGTTATAACTATACATAATGAGACTGTGTTGTTTTGGTGTAGTTTGATATTGTCTCATCTGAGTGTTATAACTATACATAATGAGATGTGTTGTTGTAATGGAGTTTTATACTGTACCATCTTAGTTTTATAACTATACATATGAGACTGTTGTTTTAGTGTAGTTCTATATTGTCTCCTCTTAGTGTTATAACTAAACATAATGAGACTGTTGTTTTAGTGTAGTTCTATACTTTATCCTCTCAGTGTTATAACTATACAAATTAGACTGTGTTGTTGTAATGGAGTTCTATACTGTATCCTCTTAGTGTTAACAACATTTGTAATGGGACTGTGTTGATGTAGTGTAGTTCTATACTTTCTCCTATTGCTGCTATTAATATCTTCAGGTCTGGATATTCTCCTTTTAAAACCAATTGAAACAGTCTCTGGCTCTAGATGATCTGGGTTTTAGGTGAGGGATAAAACTGAGTCGTGGAATATGAACAGGATCAAACCAATTCATCAGAGGAAAATAACATTTGTGACATGGTTATTTATTGAAAATAAATGTAATTTTCAATAAAAAATTAAGATACTAAAGAACGGTCTCACATTATGACAGTTTGTAATGGAGTTGGTAATTCATAATGTAATACAGTAGAAGTACACTACGCTAAGGTTGACTGGAGGCCGCATGGACTCTTGTTTAGGAACAGACGAATATACCACTACAGGTGGGGGTCATTTCAGGTATTTTTCAAAACACAAAGAATGTTGATTAGAATGTTCATCGTAAAAAAAGGATAGAGGATGAATGGATCCTGAGCCATCATCAGGGCTGCACAATCCCCTACTACATAGTGATACAGAATATGACAATGAGATTCCAATACCTTCTGATTGAAAGAGAAGTTATTCACAATGGGTAGAATAAACAATAGACATTTCTACAGCGTAGCATAATGATAGAATGCCTCGATACATACATTTCCAGTCAGCCTAGTTCTGTATGTAAATATTTATCAAAAAACAATGTTATTTATGTATGAAGAGAGGTGTTCATTTGTTCCCTCTTGGAGTCTGGACTGTGTATAAAAGCAGGCCAAGCTATTTGGCAGGTCTCCCATTATCATGGCGCTGTTCTGTCTTTGATATTTTGCTTGAAGTGGATGTTCTGGTCGACTAATGGATTTCTGGAGTAGTATCTAGTAATCCAGGGTGAGGGAATGATTGGTTGGTGTCACATCTTTCCATCTCTGCTGTTGCAATGCTGATAGGCCAGAAAGATGAGTAAGGGGTTTGGTTGGCCATCTGCCAGGCATTTGGTTTAAGACAGTCCCTTCATACTTTTGGAATGGGAAACCAGGATTATGTTATTACTCCTTCAGTCTCAGATGATTAGGAATCTGGCTTGGTGGCTTCAGGCCACAGGTCACCCTTGTGCTATAAAAAAAACCATATATATATAAAAAATGCTAAGGAAAGCAGCATTGAACAAGTAAAACATTTTGCAGTGCACGCGAAGGGCCATTACCTGGAGTCTCATGAAAGTGGCCAGCCACTCAATCAACTCATTCTTTGATTCACAACACAGATACCTGACAGGATTGCAGAAGAAAGACAAGTGTGTTGAGAGAGTGCAAGTACTCCATTACCACACTCCTCAGGGCTCCAGTCGTCGTAGGGTCTGTTGAGGTGCTACTGGAGATACTCACCACTGCTGTTTGTCTCGTTCAACCTGCTCACACAACACAGTCATCCCCCAGCTAGAAGAACAGACAACTTTCAGTACATAATATGCACAGCTGATATGGAACAACAAACAGCCAAATGGCTGACAAAAAAGACCAGTAATCCTGGTAAGGTAGACTGTCACCATGACGGTGGCTGTAGCTTCTTCTTGATGCCATAGTAGACATGTAGAGCATGGACTGGGCACTCCCTCTCAGGTTGGGTATTCTAGTAAAAAGCAGAAACAGAACATTGTAACTATAGTACCATAAACTGTGGGTCATTCACACAGCCACAGCTAATTCTGGCAAAAGACCCTGGACACCTGTACTTATTGACCCACTGGTCATCTGAACATGCAAAAATATAAATGTGGCCCATAAAGGTCATATGATCTACGACTGGCAGAGCCAGAAGAGGACTGGTCCCGCCTCCAAGCCTGCCTACTCTCAAAGTTTCTTCCTCGTTTTTGACCCTATCGGCAGTTTTCCTAGCCACTGTGCATTCATTTCTTGTTGTTACATGCCCTTTGGGGTTCTTAGGCTGGGTATCTGTGCAAGCTCTTAGTGACAACTGCCGATGTAAAAAAGGGCTTATATTTGATAAAGTATTGATCTGTAAATCATCCCACCATTCTCTCTTACCTTAACGTCTTTGTAGAGCCTGAGTGAGGTGCTACTGAGCACACAGAGGCGTCTGCTGAAGGTCCTCTTCCCCCTTTGACCCTTTTCTTCCCTGAAATGAATCAGCCCGTTTCTTGTCACCTCTAACCTACCTGCTGTGAAAGAAGACATCCAATATCATGAGCAAACCTTTCACCTCTTAGCTCTTTCCTTTTTTATTTTTTTTTATTTCTACAAGCATTCTTTACTAGGCTGGAATATTCGCCTATAATGTTAAACCTGTATCTATATACCTATGTAGATGAGCATGGTTTCCATGTAGCTATTCCTCTTCACCATCAGGTAATTGTCTTTATCCAGAGAGATGTATATGGCAAGAACACACTCTTGGTAATGCAGAGCACGCTCTGTTGGGGGTAGCAGAGAAAAATGCAGAAATCAACATGCAATTTTACGACATATAAAAACGTGTGAAACTTTATCAAACTTTGGTTGATATGTGTGAAAGAATGGGCTGCATTCCAGTATCCGACTAAAACAAAGATCGGGATGTGGATAACCTGCTGTACCGTACCCTGAGTTTGAGAACCACTGTGGTAAACTATTACCGATCTCCTGATTGTCATTAACCAGAAAGCAGCTCCAGTAGTCTCCCTGCCTAGAAGGGATGTTCCTGCGTCTCAGGACTTCACACACCAGGTCCTCAGCAGTCATTGCCTGGGAGACCTGAGGGAGAAGTGCAGGAAATAACACCCTTTGGCCTATAGATTTGAAAGTCCAGGTTGAAAGGTGAGTATACATAGAACTCACCTGGACCAGAACCTCAGAGCCCTGCTCCTTCCCATCCAGGTAGACTCCACATATAGTGAGGGCTGAGTGGGTTGTCTACAGAACAGGAAAGACATGACAGGCCAGTGTCAGTCCATTTAACAGGAAGAGATAGATAATAGGACAATAAACTGGAGACGATATAGATATTTAAATAACATACAGTAGAATAGCAGAAAGGAAGAAATAATTATACTTGGTCAATAATTAGGCAAAGATAATATACTGAGGTAATTGAATAGGAATAGATCACACTGTAGGTCAGTAAATAGATTATTAGTCATAAAATAGGAATATATCACACGGTAGGTCATTATATAGGCAATACAGCTAATAAATAGGTCATTAAATATATTATACAGGTCAAATGTAGGCAGTGGGGAACCGTCAGTGCCCGTAGGATAGATACAAATCTATATATTAATATATTATATTTTATCATTTTGTTTTCATTGATTTAATAGTTTTTGTCTTAATTTTAATGATCTTCCTTTTGAATTTCTTCAGTTTGTGTTGGAAAAAAAAGGGATAATATCCAAGATAATTTTTTTAAATCTTTGGTAGTATCTTGGTAGAAATGATCTAGCTGTGTAGATAATAGCTGTGAATAAGAACAGACGCCAGCCGATGTCATTGACAGAGTATACATTACTAATTCAGAGCTAATTAGCAAGCCTTATCTTGAGCCTAGCTAGCTGGTTAGCTTTTTGCACTAAGTGTAGGTGAGGATGGCGATGGCCTGGCTGCCAGCCCTGGCTTTGATCTGAATCTAAACATAATTTATTTAGGATTATAAATCAAATGACTTCCATGAACCTGCCCTCATCCATTTCATAAAGAAGGACATGAGAATGGACTTCATTTTTAAATAATGACCATAATGGTAAGTGGACTTTTTGTTTTCATCTACAGCTTTCTTTTTTGTTGCTATTTCATTCGTGTCATTTACGAAAATAAGATTGTTTCTACCTCAATACAGTGTTCCTCCTGTGCTTTGATGACATGAGAGATCATGTCCAGCTTCACCTGAAGCTGCTTTGCATCCACCTGCCAAACAGAAAGAGAACACATCCACCCACCTGATAGGATTCATTTCATTCCTGGTGACAACACAGCACATTTGCATCACTTGGTCTTCTATTAATCAGTGAAATCATCAGTGTGAGAGATCAACTCACGTTGAAGATGTCCTGGTAGTTCTGAATGAGCTCCTCGATCACCTGTGATGCGTTGTTATCAGAGCCATCCGTCTGGAAGAGTGTGGGGCCAAACACGATGGCCAGGTTGCGCTTGTTCATGTGATTCTCATTTGAAAAGCACTGGATGCTTTGGAGAGAATGTGTCAAATAGCACGCTTTGAGCTTTCAAAGAAAAACCAGAGTAATATGTAATTCCCCAAGAATAGTATATACAGGCTAATTTCAGTTGAGCATACCGACCTTGGTCCAATCTGAAATAAAAAAATGCCTGGCTCTAAATCAGCCCAGAGGTGCCAGATAACATTAGAGTTCCATTAGACCAAACTAGGCCCCTTCGTGGGACACCCTAAGCATGTTATATTAGGGACATGTAATTAGACGCTAAAAAGTTTTAACTTTGAAAGTGTCATAAACACTACCGTTCATGTTTTAATCTGATTGCCAAACAAATCAGTTGAAAAAAGTTGGCTGTCCACAGGTTCGTCCCAAACAGTGCAAAATGTATAACCCCGCTACCAGGGCTATGCACAGACTTTTGAAGAGAGAGGCTCACACAGACATGCGATGTGTCGGAGTGTGTGACGGGAAATGCAAAAATCTTTTTAAAATGCACTAAATGATGAAATACCACAAACGACTTCAGAAAAATCATATTACTTTATTATTATATTGGCCATAGTGCTATGCTCCTGAAGATGTTGTGTAGGTCATCCATTGACATTCCTAAGAATAATGTTGCAGATTGCTACACTGCATTAAATATGTTTAACATAAACATTGATTGAATCTGTTTTTGTCAAGCCAAACATCCAGATTGGTCACCAATCTGGATGTGCACCCAATCGTGCATGCCATTGCTGATGACCGGTCAAAACCAAAACAACACACACACACTATTTGTTTATCAACCTTTCACCTGTCAATTTATATTAAATTAGAGAAATAGGAATATATCCATGACTGGACAATCATTAGAGCATCAGAAAATGCCTTTCCAAAACTCAAAATGAAACAGAAAATCGTGTACTCACCAGTGTAAGTGGTTGATGACAGCCCCCAAAGTAGCTCTGTTGACTGGGGGAAGGCTGTCGAGGAGGGCCTTGTACTGGATCACTCTCTCACTCAAAGCACTGACACCTGGTGGACAAAAAAGAAAAACACCTGAAACGCACATTACAGCATACTTATTTGATTGTATTCTCCCCAATCTTCACGTTGCTTGTTCAACCAGGAAGTCCAAACCAAAATCTTTACACGCTGGATGAAGCACACTTCTACCTTAATTGAGCTTACCGGAACCAAAGCCAACATAGTGACGAGGCAATACAAGGGCAATTGATTACTAACACCGCAACCGTTCACGGCGCTGGCTGTGAAGACGGGCAGTCCGTCTGCGGGACTCCTGGTCTAATCCGCAAGTAGGATTCAAACCCTGCTTGCTATTTCGCAGCCAACTGCAAGGTAGTGGCTTTTCTGCTTCAGGGGCCCACAGCACACAACTGTTCATCTTGGACCTATTACAGTAAGACTGCCAGGTTGATCGGGGATAAGCATTGGTGTGGTCCACCGATATTAGAAAGAGGTTAAGCCTAACTCACTAGTGGTGTGGAGCCATCGCAGAGAGGCCTGATGGCCATTGAAAACCCCAGCGTCCACCTCCCTGAGGAACCTCTTCAAGACATTGGCGATGTCATCCACTTGGTGCTCCCCTTCCCTCAGACGGACCCGCCGGGCATCAGAACGGAAAGACAACAGCAGGGAGGCAATCTTGGAGTTCACACCACACTTCCGATAGATTCCCTCCGCCTTCAAACCTGGAAAGATCCCATAAGGGAATGAACAGACATTGAACCGTTAACAACGGACTAACAGAAACACAGAGTGAGTCGCTCACATGGCGGTAATGTGGCCCTCCCCAACAGATCCCATGCTAGGTCCACCCACCGTACTGTGTAATGTAACTCATGCAGAGGTCCACGGTGACAGGGATGTCCGAGTTAGTTAGCTGCTGCTGTCCCAAGGGGCCGTCTCCTCTCCCTGAAGCCCGCTGGAAGCCACTCAGCCAGCCCTGGAAGTCAGGCCTCCTGTCCCCCTCAACACGCAGGGTCCTACCTCTGCACGCCAACACCACAACACCAGCCTCCTGGTGCACAGCTGGGACAGCATCAACCGTCTGAATGACCATGCCAATTACAGAAACTCTAGTACACTGTAAACCGAAAACCCATTGTCTATTATTGCCGGACTGCAGAAGCAGAGGCGACCAAGAGCGATGGTCTCTTGCAGAGTGAGCCAGTGCCTGACTGTCCGATTGATTGTTAAATAGCGTAGTGGTAAGAGACGCAAACTCCCACGCTGGGGACCAGTGTTCGAGCCTCTGTTAAGTCAGAGCAATTAATGCATTAGGATTTGTTCAGTATGGACTAAAACTTCACTGGCCACAACCATGAGAAGCTATGTTATAACATGCCTAAAATCAAACTGCTGACGGTTGTAACTATTTCTTGTGGATTTTCAAAGTGCGCATCCATACATGCTTTTTGGGGTAATATACAGTAGATCTCAAACCCGAAACATAGTAAAAGAGGAGGGGATTCCAAGATACTCTTTTCACTTGATGAAAAAGTCAGTTATCGTCACCTATATTGATAGTTACTGTATCAATTTCAATCACGAATGAAAGAAAAACAAATGTTATGCCATGAAATGAAATAGCTCTGGCAGTGTAAAGTTAATCTTCAATCTCAGTAGCAATTGCTCAGTTCGTATGATTGTGGTCGAAGTAAACTTATGAAGAAATGAGAAATGTGAGTCAGTTTAAAATAATGCTTAATGGTCTATTGAAATATTCAAACTTGGCATGATGGTAATGCGTGACAATGCTTTATTGTCAAGACAATATACCTACACATAACATTTAGAGCTATGTGGCATAGTGGTCAAACACAGCCTCTTAAATGGGAGACCCAAGTTCGAATCCAGTGAGTGGAACAACATTCATCTCTTCTAATTACAGACCAGCTGAACTGGGCTTGCCTGGTTACTTTTCTTGTTATTATCAATTCTATTATCCATATAGGGACAAACTACAAGTCTACTCTGCTAGTTTGTCCCTCTACAGCATCCCACTGTGGCAGGTTCAGGAGGGACTCACAGAGTTCTTGTAGTTTTCTCAAGTCAATGGTCTGTACTTGATCTGCTTCATGAAGGAGGAAGAGCAGCCTGGAGCCATCCAGTGAGAACCAGCCATGGTAAGGGCAATGGAGGTGCTGTCCCTCGGTGTAGCGCAGCCTGCCCACTCGCTCAAAGGACCAGCACAGCAGGACCTCTGCTATGGGGGGCACCAGGGCCTGGCACGCACACACAACAAGACAAGGGGATAGGTATTACACTAACAAATCCCATTCTTTGTCAGTCATAATAGGAGCTATGGTTACCTTGGTAATGGCCTTGATCCACCCCCTCACCGTCTCAGGGCAATCCCCCCCGAACAGATAGACTCTCCCAGAGTCATGGTACAGCTCAAACGAATGAGCATAACTACCTCAGGATAGGAAACACATAATTATCATCAATTATAGGGTACTTTATAATGTGCAAACCAAACCATTATTTTGAAGTGTTATCTATTGTGTTGTTTTACCCATGTTTCCCTGGCGGATTAATCACCAAACACAGGATATCCCTTATCTTCATCCCTCCACTCCGGCTGGAGCTCTTCTCATTCTCATAGTAGCTAAAGTTATTTTGATCCAGAGAGCACCAGCGACGACTAAAATCTACATGTTCCAAAAAAAGTTGCTAATGGTAAACACTGTCACTTTACAATGAACAGTCACTCAGCCAAATGAATATCAAAATGGTTAATCTAAAATCATATTTAAAAGAATGTCCAAACAATCAGCAAAATATAGAGTAAGCAGACACAATGTCAAGAATTACCCACCTCCTTTTGCTTTTGACTCTGTAACTGCTCTTGTTGTCGACGCAGTTTTGAACAGATATCCAGTGTGTGAGAAGGGGCGAGCAGCTTTTATTACTGGATGATTACCAGCCCTTAACCCTGGGATCTCTATTGGCAGGAAATACACCGATCAGCCATTACAATATGACCACCTGCCTAATATTGTGTAGGTCCAACTTTTGGCGCCAAAACAGCCCTGACCCATCGAGGCATGGACTCCACTAGACCTCTGAATGTGTGCTGTGGTATCTGGCCCACAGACGTTAGCAGCAGATACTTTAAGTCCTGTAAGTTGCAAGGTGGGGTCTCTATGGATCGGACTTGTTTGTCCAGCACATCCCACAGACCCTAAATTGGATTGATATCTGGGGACTTTGGAGGCCAAATCAACTTGAACTCGTTGTGTTCTTCAAACCATTCCTGAACAATTTTTGCTCGGTGGCAGGGCGCATTATCCTGCTGAAAGAGACCAATGCCATCATGGAATACCATTGCCATGAAAGGGTGCACATGATCTGCAAAGATGCTCAGGTAGGTGGTACGTGTCAAAGTAACGTCCACATGAATGGCAGGACCCAAGGTTTCCCAGTAGAACATTGCCTAAAGCATCACACTGCCTCCGCTGGCTTCCTTCCCATAGTGCACCCTGGTGCCAAACCATCCACGTGATGTAAAAGGAAACGTGATTCATCAGACCAGGCCACCTTATTCCATTGCTCTGTGGTCCAGTTCTGATGCTCAGGTGCTCATTGTAGGCGCTTCTGGCAGTGGACAGGGGCTACGCAGCCCCACAAGCCACAAAATGTGATGCACTGTGTTTTCCGACACCTTTCTATCAGTACCAGCATTAACCTTTTCAGCAATTTGAGCCACAGTAGCACTTTGGACCACATTGGTCAGCCTTCGCTACCCAAGTGCATCAATGAGCCTTGGCTCCTCATGACCCTGATGTTTTTCCTTCCTTGGACCCGTTTTGATAGGTACTGACGACTGCAGACTGGAAACACCACACAAGGCCTGCAGTTTTGGAGATGCTCTGACCCAGTCATATAGCCATCACTATTTCCCCCTTGTTCAATTTTCTCCGATCCTTACGCTTGCCCATTTTACCTGCTTCTAACATATCAAATTTAAGGACAGAATGTTCACATGCTGCCTAATATATCCCACCCACTGACAGGTTATTATCCCAATATTCAAAACGCATTCAAATACACAGATATGAAACACACACAGCTAGAAAAGCAATCAAAATGGAAAAAAAAGTTATAAATCAACATTGTGAACTGGTTTACAGGCGCCAGAACCAGAGGTTTGCTGTGCAAGACAATCCAAGATGCTAGACAATCAGTGATTTGAACAAGTCGTGGAATGAGGCTGTATTCCCTGATCCTACCTGTGCTGTGGTTCTGAGTGAGGAACTCCACCTGTAGTGGCTGTCCATAGTGTTGTGCCATGGACACAGGGCTGGGCAGCTCAGGATCACCTGTATAACAGTTCACATCTGCTCCGCAGAATACTAGAGCCAATGTCTCCAATACATCACTTGTCTTAATGTTGTTGCACAGAGCCTAAGAGAGTGGGGGTGGGTAATTGCCACTGATCAACACAAGCAAGTCCATAACGTAGAAGTGAAATAAAACCTACAAATTAAGTTCAAATAAAACAAAGAAAATATTTGATTGCACAAGTATTCATCCCAGTTAGTCAATGAGGCATCTTAGAGACACAGTCATGTGTCTATTTCGATAAGTCTCTACCAGCTTTGTACATCTGGACAGTCATCTTGAACTATTCTTCTTAGCAAAATTGCTCAAGCTCTATCAGGTTGGATGATAAACTTAAGTGAACAGCAATTCTCAATTCTCCACGTTTTCAATCGGATTGAGGTCCAGGTTTCGACTGGGCCATCCATGCTAGGACATTGAACTTTACGTTTTCAATCTACTCCAAAGCAATTGGAGGAAATACCAGCACAATCAATAAATATTTGAGTATATAACTAATTCAGAAGAACTTGCTGGTTTTAATTTTTACTTAGACAGTATGGACTTGTACTGATCAGTGACAAAAACTCCTAATAAATCCATTTTGATTTCTTGTTGTCACACAATAAAATGTGGAACGTTCAAGGGGGTAAATACTTTTGACAGCCATTGCATATGTAAATACATATCAAACAGACAATTTTATGTACAGCAGAAATCATATGTACAGTCTGAACTTGAGAGAGTAGATAAGAGTAGAATGTGATTTTTTACAGTCGAGAGCCTCACTTTGTTGAGTTCTTCCTGTTTGGCAAACAGTGCATGATAGTGGCGGTATTTCCCCTGACAGTACTTTGCAGTAACAAACTGTAGGCGCTTCTCACTGTCACTTGATGGGCAGAGTGCCTCGCTTGGTGGCAGGTTAGCTGCCCAGAAAAGGTTTACCCTGTCGTTACCAAGTAACCGGAACACCTGTTGAACAGGGGTGACATAGACATTTGACCTGAAAGTCATATTATTTTGATGTACATGTACTAATAGAATGCCACTATACAAATAAGGTAGGAAGCATTACGGTTGGAGAGTTTGAGGTTACTAAGACAATGATACAAAAAAAATACAAATAAGTTGCCGTGTCTACCTGAATGAGGTTATCAGCCCATAGATGTTCATCCATTCTCAGACTGCAGATATTGGACACACTTTGTCCCAGACCCTGGTGCACTCCTAAAGCACAGATAGAGTGTGATTGGATTGCAATATACTCTACTAGGCACAGTTATAATCCAATGGATGTATTGTTTTTTATCTGTGCTGTATCAGTATAGTGCATAACTGTTAAAAAAGTTTCAGTCTGATTATTAGAGATAATTATCATGACTCAATATATATTATTCTGGATGTTCTTAGTTGGCATGTCTCTGTACCTGCACAACACTTGCAGAGGACAACACAAAGGTTGACCGAGGCCCAGTCTGGATTGGGGGCACCACAGTCTGCACATCGCTGGTTGGCCTCCTCGGCCCAGATCTTCTGGGCCACCCTGTTGCTGGAGAGAGACCGACTGACACAGGCCTTCAGGGCCTCCACCCACTGCTCCCTCTGCTGCTTAGACTCAGCTATGAAACTGAGGATACAGAACAGGGCTGGCATAGGTTCACTGTGGGGTGTGGTTAAGGGCTCGTAGAGTTTAGATGTCACTCACCTGAATGTCTTGCAAAAGGTGGTGACATTAAAGGACCGTTTGTCTGTGCTCGTTACAGTAACCATATTCATCTCAATGGATGTGATGCCAACACCCTGGTTGTGCTCCTGATGACACAGAACATCAGAAGTGGTTCAGTTTTAGTCAAATTAGCTAACATGTCTTAGCCTCATCACTTACATTGGTCATAAATTGATTTGATATAGCAACTGTAACTTTTTTCAAAACCTGTATCTCACAAAATGCATGAAACAGGTAGTGCATAATTAGGAGAACAAGAGCTTCTGGTCCTGGATGATTTAAAATCAGAACAAAGTAATTAAACAAAAACTATTCTCACTAGTTCTGTATCTTACAATTGGGAAGATAAAGGAGATTAAAACTATCAATGAAGGGATTAGCATAACTCAGAAAAGTTCAGCGTTAAGACAGCTGGTTGTCTTCATACAATGTTGCGACTGCTCTCCATGTTATGAGATAATAAGATGAAAGCTGCCAGATTTCCGACCAGAGGGTTTTTAAAAATGGCAGAGAAAATGCAACATCTAATTTTAAACAGAATTTAATTATTCCCTGGCAGGGTTCTCCCTGGGATCTTGTGTCCCCAAGATGCCATTCCGTTGCACCACCGACTGTACCTAGCTAGATAATGCTTTATGAGTAACAATTATTTAAATAAATCTTTTTTTACAGTCAAATATATCCTAAAATATCAGTTTTAAAGGTTTTGTAAGCTGGTCAACCAAAACTGAAAGAAAAAATTTCCACTTAGAAGGGGGAGATAGAATGCCTGTAATTGAAATTCAACTCATGCCTTAACAACGTACTCAATATGCATAACAAAGTACTTATGTAATACATTGTACAATTTAAGTACATTGTCTAAAGTTAAAATGAAACTACTCAGCATAGGGCCTTAAATTGTGGTATTTTTCTCCATTAATGACACATTTGATTCCAAATAACTTTCATGTATGTTTTATTTGAATGTTTTGGTTTGAAAATGCATGCATGCATGCTTCATTGACACAAACCTCAGTGTTCCTGTAGAGGAAGACGCTGTCTGCACAGATGACTACATAGAGTTTAGAGCGCAGTCCATCCACCTCCAGGTATCCTTGCTTACTAACGGAAGAGACTCCACCCTTATGCTGTCCACTCATATCAGAAATATTCATAAAGGACATCTCCATTTTTTTACGATGCTGCTGAACAGTTTCTTGCAGTACTGACACCCAATCCTCTCTGACAGCTGAAAACAAACACACTGATAAAACCTTCACAGTACATCAGTTCCTCATTGTGATTATTGTAATGGATACCTACAGCTATTCTCAGAACGAAACAAGAATGTCCGGTTCCTTGTCACCACTGCAAACTTCTGCACTCCAACATTAATCACTTCTGTGATAGATGCTATAGCTATGAGCCGCTTTGAGTAGACCTCCTGTTTAAAAGGGAAAATAGGATTGAGTAGGCTGGGGTTGTGGGAATAATAAAAGAAGGCAGTACTCATTGTCATCATGTCAGTCTTCAAAATGTTTTAACCTTCTCGTTGTCAAAGTATCGTAGGTACTGTGCATCCAACATCACCCAACGCTTCTGGAACACAAGGCTCCTGTAGATAAATCAGAGATCACTTTCACTCTGTTCCACGTGCGAACACATTTACACATATACAGTGTGTATGCATAAAAACAAACATATTTAAGTGCACACACACACACACACACTTTTTTTACTGAACTTGTTAGGACTTTGTGGCACTAAACCTATTTCAATCTAACATTTATTTTTTTCAAGTCCCTGACCATAACCATAACCCTTAACATCCCATTAGAATCTTAACCTTTACCCCAAGCCTAAAAACATATTTATTTAAGTGAGGACTAGCTAAATGTCCTCAGTAGTCATGACATCTGGACCTGCAGTAGCACACGTACAATACATACAAAACATACGCATGTACCCTCCTCTCTTACCCCTTAGGTGGCGTCTTGTCCAACCAGCCCATTTTGATAACAGGAGAGTGGTAAAGAGCTTCAGTCTGGTATGATCGTGTGCAAGCAACATGGATGCTGTCCTCATCAACAGATGTCCTCCTTTAAGAAAGGGAGTAAGGACCTGCATCACAAATCTTACATACAAAACTCAATCTTACGTACAAACTACAAAGATCAACAAATGTAGTTGTTTCATTATTCAAAGTGTTGATTTTCATATGGCGAACGACAAGACAATAAATCCTACAGTTACTAATTCACAAAACCGGTAAATATTTCATCCAGGAACACACGCTTCATTGCCATACGTGTATATAAAAGGTAAATGCCTTTCACACATTCCAACATTACTTTTAACATGTTTCTCTTCCTTTATTATTATTTTATTGAATTGCTCTTTTGACACTTAATTGTTTGGTAAAACCTAGAGATTGTAACATTGGTTGGAGGTTTGTATGTGATATTGTCAACGAGTTGTTGAGATTTAAAAATGTTGACGATGCAATTTGTTGACGTTCCCTTGCGACGTTCGTTGTTATATGTACACTAACATATTACCACACATGTCTCCTGCCATCTGAAAACGCTTGTCGGTATTGAGAAAACGAGACCAACCCGGAGTCTGCTGCTTAAAATTGTTTCCGAGCTATTGAGCTTTGAATGTCTGAATATCTGTCAAATATCGAACGTCAAAACTACCTTTACCACGGTGCTAATCCAGAGCACGTACTTAAAAATATAACAAATTGTTGAGTTGCAGAACCGGGAGGTGGACGACCATCACAACATACAGAAATACAATCGCACAAGAATTTAAAACAAAACGCCAAGAAAACAATTACACCTGCGTGCATTCAATTTAATTCCCGAATGTAATTGAAAATAGGATGTAGTCAATGTCTTGAAACTATTGTGGCACAACAAAAAACACTGAAATGTCGCGGTAAGGCTACTTAGATATTTGTCTTATGATAGCCTAGTACCGATGTAACTAGACTTGTTTTGCTTTTCCTACATTTTGGGGTTTGCAGTGGTACGCTGTATGGATGCTGGAATTTGTGAAGCGCTGAAACGTGCACCAGGAGCCAACCAGAGCACCTTATGAAGTGATTGTAATTCAGATTTCCACAAAATCACTGTTAAAGTTTCCAATAAGCGAGAGGTTCCTTGAGAAATATTTAAGCCACTTGGATGGCAGATAAAATAACCAAGGCTACTAAATTAAAAGGGATAATGTAAACCCCATTGTTGTTTCTTACCTGAGGTACTGACAACAGAAAAGTTTTCACTTGGCTACACTTTGATATGTTTGGTATCTTTTCCCAAATATATTAACTACACTGAGCAACACAATATTTTTAAGAGAACTCTTTTGGCACAAGCTCAGTGCATGGGCTATCACTGTTGGTTGTTTCAAAAAGCTACAGTATCACTGGCTGCCAAATTCTGGTCCATTGATTCGTAGGAAAAATACACAGCATTCCATACAAACACGTAAAGCAATTAAGAATAAAGCACCTGTTTTCCTCAAGATCCTGGTTGATGTCCTCCTCATCCCCACTTAAGTGACAGAAACACTTCTGCAAGGCCAGCAATGCATCCTCCTATGGCACAAAATGCAAAAATGTCTCAAAAACGTCATCCTTCACACTTCAATAACGTGTGTGGAGTAAGTTCTTGGCCATCACTGATACAAGCCCCATCACTGTAAACATGTGCCATCACATAAAAGCAGAGACAAATGTAGTGTGTCCCGAAAGATCACACTTACCTGTACATAACTACTTTTATCGGCCATGACATCTGTCCCTGGTCTCTTAACTGCAGAACATCTACAGTTTAGCTATAACAAGGAAGTGAAAACAAACTACAGAAGTCAAATGGTTACAGAGAAGGTATAGCTTTCCAGCCATGTTGAGAAATCTCTTGCTACAATTAAAATGGGAATGTAAAAACGTGCCCAGTGTGGTTTACCACTAAATAGTTCTGAACACCTGGTTTTACACACCTCTTATGTAGAGTCATTAAGTCATTCAATAAGTCTCAAGACAAGTTAACATGTACAGTCATTAAGTCAGTGATTGAGTCTCAACACAAGTTAAAATGTCTTGTCATTAAGTCAGTCGTTAGTCTCAAGACAAGTTCAAATGAATAGTCATTAAGTCAGTCGTTAAGTCTTAAGACAAGTTAACATTGACGGTTTTATTGGTTTCAAGTAGGGATAGGAACCATCGTGTGAGGGTAGTGAGCCTCATTCCTGTAACAATGACATATCACAGCAGTAAAGGATGTTGGCTTTTAAGAAGTTGTTTCAGACTGATGTTCCTCATGAAACTGCAATCACTGAACAAATAGTCTTTATTTGACAATTACAGCCACTTCTGCATGACAACTAATATGTCATGGCACAGGACCACAGGCTTATGAGTAACATTTAAATGATTATTTTTATCCAGATTTGCTCCCGCTGAATCAACTGCTACTTTTGCTGGATTCCACAGAAAACACAAAACATGACAAATAAGGAAGATATAGACAGATAAAACACATCAGAAACATTTAAAGTAACTAAACATAACTTGATCAATGTGTGTATGGCATGATAATTATCAGTAAAGCCTACCTGTACTTAATTTTCCTGTAAATTCTACACCTCAAGGAATACAAATCTCTGAGGAATACCATTATTCTGAATCTATTTAAAACATAGATCACTGTGAAAAACTGCTAGCTTTGGACATAAAATGCTGCAGATGTGTGGGAAATGCTAAATCAAGGAGTATATCCCACATTTTGGTGAGTGATATACTCAAAATCCATGTACTTTAGTAAAAACATATCCTTGAAAATATAATATTTTCCACTGCAGTATTTTAAACTTACCCCTTCAATAGTCTTGTTTCCCTGTCTCTAGAGAGTGACATATGAGTGGTGAGAACATTATTTTAGGTTTATATGAGGAAATGAGTGCAGTGTTTTAGGACAGAGACCAAGAGCCAGTGAGATGGAGAGAAAGATAAAGAGACTGGAGGGCAGCTCCAAATGCAATAATCTCTGAGGGATAAGCATACCTGAACCACTGGAGAAAGACTCTCAAGTTCCTACCACATTCACTGATAAAGGAAACCAAAGTTAACTAATCACTCAAATAATTTACTATGAAGCAATTTATACAATTAAAATAGAAATAAATATAATTTTTTTGTGAGAAATAGTTAGCACATCCCTACCATTAGCATCACATGAAATGGCAAAATATAGAATCAGATGCAACGAAACAGGTGTAAATTAGTAAAATAAATATTAGATACCAACTTGGGAGGATCCAGCATTCTAAAAAGAGTATAAACTTAGTGTGGATTGGTCTTAACCTTATGTTTGTGTGGCATAATAAATGCTAAGATCTAATGACCTATATGACGCCCACAGAAGAAAGATTGTTAATGCCCATGAATCTGAGAGTATTTATAAAGCCATTTCCAGGCAACTCGATGTACATAATTCTACTGTCCGATAGATAATTCACAAATTCCAGACCACTGGCAATCTACTTAAAGTGATCTAGTGGAACAATGTGCTCTGGACATGAAAATGAAACACAACCTTTGAAAAGAAGGAATGTAAGAATGGATGTGGTGGCATTGGGGTTTGGGGCTGTTTTGCTGCAACTTGACATCACTGAGTCAACCAGAGGATTAATTAGGAGACTGTGTATTCATCTGTCAAAAAGGTAAACTGGATATGGTTCTTGCAACAGAACAAGGATCTTGCAACAGGACAAACACACAAGCAAAGCTACAACAGGGTGTCTCTAAAATGAGAATGGTCGTATCCCTCTTGAAATGCTGTGGGGTTAATTAACGTGGGCTTATTGCCTTCAGATTACACTAGTATAAGCTCCTTTGCTGGCACATTTTAGAGCACCTTTGTCCTTTACAGTATTTTCTTGTAAATTATTCATGTTGAGTGTCTGACAGGGCCTATCAGGGATAGACCTTTTAATACTTTAGCTTTTGTTCTGCACTTCCACAATGAAATGTGAGTTGTGGAGGGGTGTTCCAAGGGTTTGTGCTGCCTCACTGTTTCCAAAAAAAGATTTGCAGTCAGGCCCACCTGTCTTGGCAGTGTAAGTTTCTGCATATATAGATTCTTCAGATTCAACATAATTTTTCCTAGAATACTTTTAGTGTGATGCGCATTTTTATGTGCTATGTGACAATATGTATTTTGTACCCATTGATTTGCATTGTGTTCAATCGTGTAAGCTGATTAAAGGCCAGCAATATTTGCCATTTCTGATTGCTCCATGATTTCGCTTCATATGTTGACTGTACACACACTCCAGAGTATTTCCTAGAAAACACTGACGCATGTATGACCGTTTTTCCGCAATGATACAATATGAAAACCAGTCATTTTATTTTACACTAAAACACGGAAATACTTTTCCCACCGCTCTATGTGGTGCAACCCTGCTCAACCAACAAATCGTAGGCGTTGAAAAATCGACACACACAGCGCATGTGCGAAATTGGAAAAATCTGGCGGGTTAACGTTAAACACTGGAAATACTCTAAAACATCCATCCATTCAGAAATTTAATTATAATCCTTGCAAAACATCCACCTGGAACCGTAAAGACGAACAACAGATTCAGGTGATGTCGGAAACTTCGGAGAAGTAAGTAATTGAGAAACAAATTGCTGAACCATGTAGTTATCTCTAGCTAGAGGTTAGTTTGAGCAGCATCCTGTACACCTAATATTAGCTGCTAAGCTACCTAGCTACCGAGCTAATTGAGAACAGTATGCTGCTTTTAAACGTTAGTTACAAGATTGTGTTTTTACATGAAGTTTGCTAAAGAAAGTTATTATCATGAATTCAATCGGTAACCTAATGGTAAGGCCAAATGGTGTTAAGTTGTGTAAAGTTGTGAAAATGTAAATTCTATGTTTGTAATTAAGCGCAGTGTCCTTAACCATAAAAAACAAATAGTATTGATGTTGAAAGGATAGTCTGTGTCACTGGATTATTTAGTTTAATATGAAACAGGAGAAACGACTTTTGTTTAACCAGGCAAGTTGATCAACAACCCGTTTTAATTTCCAGCTACGACCTGGGAGTGATTTGAAAATGTATATTGCGTCAGTCATGAAACAGCATTTTTAATGTTATACAGTAGTAAAAACCATGATTGCACGTCAGTCGCCAGATCACCGTCTCTGCCCCGCTAGGCTGCTAATTCCTCTAAAATAAAATAATTGAATAAATACATAATTATCTTATATCACGTCCTTAATAAATTATCCTACTTGAATTTAAAGGCAAATGTCACAGAATTAATTCATTCTAATGTGTTTTAGTTAATTAATTCTAAAAATGTATTGAAAATGTATTGAAACAGTTGAATTAATATTTCTGCATATAGTTAATGTTACTACCATTATTACTGCACACTTCTAGAATATTGATTGAGAATTGCATACGAGACCAAGATGACATGCTAAACACTACTAATAGCAAATTGCAATAGTAAAAATCGACATCTTTTTTGGCTGGTAAAAAAAATCTGTCTGTCTGGTTATTTTTTCATTGCCAGCTGCCTTGGCTGGCTGGTAAGCCAAAAAGTTATTTTTGCACCAGCCTATGCCTAACCCTAACCCCAGTTGTGCCAACCTTCATTATGATGTTGTACCGATAAGAACAACACCAACACGGCAGTATCAAATGAGTCATCAATATTTGGACTCTTAATATGTTCACTTGGCACAGCCAGAAGAGGACTGGTCACCCCTCGGAGCCTGGTTGCTCTCTAGGTTTCTTCCTAAATTCGGCCCTTTTAGGGAGTTTTTTCTAGCCACTGAAGTTCATCGCTATTGTTGTTTGCTCCCTGGGGTTTAAGGCCGGGTGTTTTGTGAAAGCACTTTGTGACAACTGCTGATGTAAAAAGGGCATTATAAAATAAATTTTATTGATTGATTTGCTCCTTCTTTCAATCACCTCCATGGCACCTGCTCTCCCTGCCCTGTGGGCTTCCCTCTCTACTCTGAACGCACCAGAGTGAACATGAAAGAAATATCAGTAAACAAGTGGTGTTTTTTGCCATGATGTTAAGGAATTCATTACTTACCATTTTTGATCTGAATGGCAATGAATTACATATCAAGAAACATTGACCCCACCTCTTGTGCTACTGTATTACCTACTTCTATCACCTGACTGCTACTAATTTTCTCACTGCTCTCTGCTTTTTTCTGAGGCTGCCTAAAAACTGATGAACGTAACTGCTTGAGTTAGCCATGTTACAGCTGTATGCTTTGCTGTCCAGTCAAACGATCAACCTGACTTGCTTACTCATGTTAAATTCTCATAGCAGTCATCCATAACTAATGTCACAGCTGTTACTAATTACTGTGCTTATGTTTCTGTTCATTAAGGTCATTATCTATGGACAGCGAGGGGATGGAGACCTACCAGAGGTACGTGTGTGCGTGTCTGCGCTAGGTCTAACTATACTCATGGGGGACCTAATGTCCCAATGAGTATAGTAAAACCAGAAGACATTTGACTCATGGGGAAATTTTTCCAGTTGTTTTTGTTATTCATACCCATTTTTTTTATTTTGATGCCAGCAAGACATTTCAAAATATTTGCAAAATTTGCCCACTCTTGGGAAAAACACTTAAATCTGTCAGATTGAAAGGCCATATCCTGTGCACAGCCTTCATCAGATCACCTCACAGACATTCAATTAGATACAGGTCTGGGCTCTGGCTGTGCCATTCCAAAACATTCTTCTTCTGGTGAAGCCATGCTTTTGTGGATTTGGGTGCGTGCTTTGGGTTGTTTGTCGTTCTGAAGGGTGAAATTCAGCCTTCTAACAGACGCCTGAAGGTTCTGTGCCAATGTTGCCTGGTGTTTGGAACTGTTCATAATTCCCTCCACCCTGATTAAGGCCCCAGATCCAGCGGAAGAAAAACAGCCCCAGAGCATGATGCTACCACCATCATGCTTCACTGTGGGTACGGTGTTATTTTTGCACCAAACATACCTTTTGGAATTATGGCCAAGTGTTCAACCTTGGTTTCATCAGACCATAACACATTCACCCAAGTGCTTTTTGGAGACATGTTTGTTTTTGCAAAATTCAGCCGGGCATGGATGTTTTTCTTTGTAAGAAAAGGCTTCCGTCTTGCCACCCTACCCCATAGCACATTGTTGTCACATGTAGCACACAGCCAGTACTTGACAGAAATTCCTGCAGCTCCTTTATTGTTGCTGTTGGCCTCTTGGAAGCCTCCCTGATCAGATTTCTTCTTGTCTTTTCATCAATTTTGGAGGGACGTCCAGTTCTTGGTAATGTCTCCGTTGTGCTGTATTTTCTCCACTTGATGATGACTGTTCCATGGTATATCTAATGCTTTGGAAATTTTGTAACCTTCTGACTGATATCTTCAACAATAAGATCTCTCTGATGCTTTGGAAGCTGTCCGTGGACCATGGTTTTTGCTCTGAGATGCAACTAAGAAAATGTTAGGATAATCCTGAACTTTATTTGTAATGTGGTGTGGCAGATGTGTAATGACTTCTATTTAACATGAAGTGATTGGTTAATTCTGAACACAGCCACATCACCAGTTATAAGAGGGTGTGCACACTTATGCAACCTTGTTATTGTAAGGTTTTTATTTTAAATTTTTCCCCTTTGAAGAATTCAGTTTGTTTATTAATTGATTTGTTCACATTATAGGTCACATTAAAAGCGGAAACATTTCTGACATGATTTATCTTTGTCTCATTCTTTTACATCACAAAAACGTAGTATTTTTACAGGGGTGTGTAGAATTTGTATAGCCACTGTAATTAGTTGTGTTTTATTTCAACAGGTTTAGTTTTTTTAGCATTACACATCTTTTTCCATCTTTTGTTGCCATTGTCCCTACTTTTCTGATATGTGTTGCTGGCATCAAACTGGGCTATTTTTCCAGAAACAATATATTGTCTCAGTTTCAAAAATTTGATATGTTTTGTTCTTGTCTCAATCTTTAGGCTAAGTGAAACATTTTGCTTGATATGACCGCTTGTGTGTGTATTTGACGTTTAAAAATGACGATGTGTTGATGGATCAGGTGTGGGATTTAAAAAATGAGATTATCTACCAAAGCTATCTTGCAGAGCTGTTGTGCTTCTTATCACACTGCAATAACCATGTTGATGTTCCTCATAAATAATTTGTATGATGTTCTTATACCTAATTTTCATCTGCTCATCTTTTTTCTTCCATTGGGTTAGAACTATAGAATACGTATTTTCATTAAAGGGACTTTGTGAATTGAATAAAACACCATTCCCGAGATGGCTATGCAGTGCGCGCACCTATTGCCTTGACAATTAATATTATTACTATTAGTGCTCTATATCAGTGGTTCCCAACCAGGGGTACTGGGACTACTGGCGGTACTTGGCCTCTCCGCAGGGGGTACTTGAAAACACACATGACACCATGTTAGTGAAATTAACATGAGGGTTACTTCAGGGGTATACCAAGCAGTGAAAAATCTTTTTGGGTGTACAGTAACTGAAAAGGGTTGGGAGCCTCTGCTCTATATAATATTTTCCCCCTTTTTGCCGACCACTTAAGTGGAGCGTGCCAAGTAGAGTGAATTTCTCTTACTGGGTGCATGACTGACTACACATTTATTAAATAGTGTAGTGGTTAGAGTCGTGGAATCCCACAAGATTATCAGTGTTATTCACTTCACCTGTCAGTGGTCATAATATAATGGCTGATCGGTGTATAAACTTCATTTGCCCGGAGAATTTACCTTTTGCAAAACCCCTTCCAAAAACGGAACTGGTCCAATCCTGCCTCAGCAACTGGCCACTACTTGAAGGACATGCGTCATATTTTCGTCTTTTGGGCTCAAAATAGTGACCCGGTGTGCCTTCACTACGGCACATGCTGTTAATCTGACAGCCGTTATTTGAAAGGTTTAGCGGGGGGAGTCATTTACAGTCACTTCTCTTGGTTGGTGAAATGCTTTAGTCAGTGTTTATACATAATTATTCATTTGACAATATTATATAATGCTGACATGATAGTTATTTGTGCTAACTTTACCATACTAAGTACTTGCTATTACTACATAAGATAGATGGCTAGCTACCTCTAATATTAGCTTATTTCTGAACTTTAACAGGTGACTTTCTGATGAATTTGATATGATGATGACTGATTTTAAAAGCGCTATATAAACAGAATTTACCCGGCAGTGCAAGACCATGACTGGTGCACAAGTCTGTGCTGCTCACGTCTGAGTTCATTGTGCTTCTCATTCTTTCAGATATGTATGCTTGTTTCTGTTATGTTTCAATCCTCTTTCTTGTTTATCCGAATCTTGTGAACATATCTTTCCACTGCATGTTGCAATGCCTCGATCTGGAGGATATAACTCATTAAGAATCACTTACACTGACCGGTTATATGCTACTTTGTACATAATATTAAACAGCTGTCATAGGCTGCTACCAAAATGAATTTGTTGAATAAAAAATGTTTTTGAAAACTCTGTGATGCCAGTTGTATCATATTTGCTACCTGAGTTTCTGAGACTTCTACATCATCAAGCAGTCATCTGTGAAAAAGCTGGCCAGTGGAAACAGTTTTAGAAATGTAAATTTGAGTATTAGCCGCACCCATGTATTAACGGTAGATAATAGTATAGGGATGTAGTTCAACGTGGATGTTGCTGATGTTTCAACCCCCATGAAATGCCATAGGAACAAAGTTAATATCCCTTCTGGAAAATAGCCAAAATGTCTCCTAGAAATGAGGCTTTAGTATAGCTAGGTAGTTTGGTACAGGATTTTGTGCTAATGTAAATAATGTCACTAGCTAGTCTAGTGTGATAACAATCTTGCAATTGATTCTGAGTAGTGTTTTGTTTTATTCTGAGGCACAATAACATACATACTATATTTATCATACATTATGTGTCTTTTCTATTACTATCTTTTAAATTAACCAAGTTTCTGTTTTTTAAAGGTACATCAGTGATGGAAAAGATGCTGCCAGACAAGGAAATATACCAAAGTCTTTGGAATTGTTCAAGCTGGCACATGACATCCAGCCTAGTGATAAACTTATGGGCCGGATAAAGAAACTTCATGAGGCTATAAAGGAGATGGCGCAGCAAGGCTCAGAGAGTGAGGAAGAAGATTTTGTCAATGTCAACAACAGTGGTCTAATGCTTTTCAAAGAACTTTATGAAAAACTGTATGACCACCAGGTCAAAGGAGTTGCTTTTTTGTATGGTCTTCATAGAGATGGTCGTACAGGAGGAATCCTAGCTGATGACATGGGCTTAGGAAAGACAATCCAGGTGATATCCTTTCTTTCTGGCATGTATGATGCTGACTTGGTTAAGCATACCTTGCTTGTAATGCCAACTTCACTCATCAAGAACTGGACCAAGGAATTTTCAAAATGGACTCCAGGAATGAGAGTCAAAGAATTTCATGGCACAAGCAAAGTGGAACGTAACAGGAATTTGGAGAAGATTCAAAGAAGAGGTGGTGTCATCATTACTACATACCAAATGCTGATCACAAACTGGGAGCTTCTCTCATCATACAATGGCAGAGAATTCAAATGGGATTATGTAATCCTTGATGAGGCACACAAGATCAAAACCTCTTCAACCAAGACAGCCAAAAGTGCTCACGCTATTCCTGCCAGGAATCGTATACTTCTTACAGGCACTCCTGTACAGAATAACCTGAGGGAAATGTGGGCTCTTTTTGATTTTGCTTGTCAAGGGGCCCTCCTTGGTACATCTAAAACCTTCAAAGCAGAGTATGAAAATCCAATCACCCGTGCAAGAGAAAAGGATGCCACTCCAGGTGAGAAAGCCCTGGGGCTTAAAATGTCAGAGAACCTCATGACCATCATAAATCCCTTCTTTCTGAGGAGGACAAAGGCAGAAGTACAGATCAAAACGCAAAATCGTGTAAAAGATTTGCAATCAGAAGACAAAGAAAATCAATGTGTGAATGGTGGTGGTGGTGGTGGTGTAGAAATGCCAAACCTTACTAGGAAGAATGACCTTATCATTTGGACGTACTTGAGCTCAATTCAGGAAGACATCTACAATCAGTTTATCTCCCTTGATCACATCAAGGAGCTGCTCATGACCACAAAGTCACCATTGGCAGAACTGAATATTCTGAAAAAACTGTGTGACCATCCACGGCTTCTGTCTGCCAGGGCTATCGCTCAGTTAGGCCTGGAAGAAGGAACAAGCACAAACCAACAACTAGATGAAAATGAGTCTGCTGCCCAGAGAATTGACAACATTTCTGATGAAACGCTGATATCAGAATCTGGAAAACTGATGTTTCTCATTGCACTTTTGGAAAAACTTAAGGAAGAAGGCCACCGCACCCTTGTTTTCTCACAGTCAAGAAAGATGTTAGACATCATTGAACGGGTTCTAGTTAACAAGCGTTTTAAGATTATCAGAGTTGATGGCACAGTGACTCACCTTACAGAAAGAGAGAGGCGTATCGAATTGTTCCAGACCAACAAGCAATACTCTGTCTTTCTTCTAACCACTCAAGTGGGAGGAGTTGGTCTCACATTGACGGCAGCAAACCGAGTCGTTATTTTTGACCCCAGCTGGAATCCAGCCACGGATGCCCAGGCTGTCGACCGGGCCTACCGCATTGGGCAAACTGAGAATGTTGTCATCTACAGATTGATCACATGTGGCACAGTGGAGGAGAAGATCTACCGACGACAGGTTTTCAAAGACTCCTTAATCAGACAGACCACCGGGGACAAAAAAAATCCGTTCCGGTACTTCAGCAAACAAGAGCTGAAAGAACTTTTCATGCTACAAGACACTCGATCCTCATCAACGCAGCTACAGCTGCAGACACTGCACTCAAGACAAAGACGCACAGACCCAACATTAGATGAACACATCGCCCATCTTTACTCTATGGAAATGTTTGGAATCTCTGATCATGACCTCATGTTCTCACACGAAGTAGAAAACAATGATGATGACCCTGAAGATCAGGAATCTCACCAGTACATAGAGAACCGGGTGCAGAAAGCTCAGGAGCTAATGAAAGCGGAGTCTAAGTTGCACCAGCAGCTTGCTGAGAGTGTTGAGTCAAGCACAGAGCCGGCATGGCTACGGAAACCACCTCAGCCCACCACTGTAGGTTTGTCTGAGAAGCAAAAGAATGAAAAGCCCAGTTCCTATTACCCTAGCCATAACCGCTCTCCAGAGATGGTGGATCTTACACAGTTTGGTTCTGGTGGTGAGGAAGATATCCACAATCTGAGTAACAAATTTATTGATCTTGCAGTAGATGAAAGTGTTGAGATTGAAGGAGCCAATGTGACAACAGCAATTGAGGAAAAGTTGTTAAAAAGCAATCCTTCGCTCATATACCATTCTCTTGAAGAGGTGTTATCAAATGTTGAGGAAAGTGACACTTCTGTTCAGGAGGTTTTCAATGTGTCATCAGAAGGGAACAATGATATTGTTGCTCTGGAGCATAGTTCAAGTATAATTGCCTCTGAAGTTCAACAAGACAAACCACACAATGGAAATTCTTCCACAAATTTGCAGAACTTGTCACAACACCAAGACTCCATACTGGACCAAAAGCTTACACCTTTCAAATCCCTAAAAAATCAAAGACTTTCTATGTTGCTGCAAATGTCTAACACAAGCTTAGAAGGTCATGCAGAAACATCCTCAAAGGGTGATTTGGAACTTGATTCTTATCAAGGAAATTTCAATCTGCAGTTAGAAGACAGTGCTGGTGATATGTTTGCAGAGGAGGAATCAGAGTCTCAGGGAAATCCAGGTGTTCATCTAGGGATGGATGATAGCCTGAATGGAGATGACAATACTTCTGTTTCTGCCAATAATGCCTTTGAACAGGATGGGATCGATGTCCATGACGATAACTCCCATGTGTCTGAAGCAGACACTTCTGTAGAGATTTCGTTCATTACTTCTTTAAGGAAAAATAAAAGAGCTGCTGTGATTTATGATAGTGAGGAGGATGACATTGAGGAGAACAAGGAAGATGAGAGGCGTTATTCCTTGACTAATGAATTGGATGTTCAGATGCAAGGAATGGGATCTTCCACACCAAAATCAGTTAGGTCTGGATTGATTTCTTTTAATGCCAGGAAAAGCTTTGGTGGGAACACCTCTGTGGCCTCAAAGCGGTCTTTGGTAAATTCCTTGATTGAAGATGTGGAAGACCTTGACGAAGACATGGAAGCTGAAGTGTCACAGGTGCGCACTGATAATGCAAGGGATGAAAGTGAGGTGACTGGATCTCATGAAGAAAGTGAGGTGACTGGATCTCATGAGGAAAGTGAGGTGACTGGATCTCATGAGGAAAGTGAGGTGACTGGATCTCATGAGGAAAGTGAGGTGACTGGATCTCATGAGGAAAGTGAGGTGACTGGATCTCATGAGGAAAGTGAGGTGACTGGATCTCATGAGGAAACTGAGGTGACTGGATCTCATGAGGTGTCTCTGATGGAAGAAGAGGAACCGATAGGAGAAACCTTGAACACTGAGAATGATCAGGACAGTGAGGAAGGTGGAAGTGAGCCAATGAATGTTGCTGAAGAATCTGAAATGGGAGAGGAGGAAGAAAGTTCATTGGAAGAATCTTCTGGTGATGCTGAACTTGCTTCTACTGAAAGAATGGACCAATGTGCAAGTGGCAAGGAGGCCTCATTGCAAACTACAGAAGTGGTCAACAGCAACCTCCTGGCTGTGACAGAGAAAAGATATGAAAACTTTGTCAAAAGGGGAAAACAGTCTTATTCTGAGGGGAAGCTTGATGATGCCCTCAGCTTCTTTTTGAAAGCAATTGACATTAGAAGTGGTGATCCTGAAATTCAGTTAATGACAATTCAACTGTACCGTCAGATTAGTGAGAAAATTAAGAGGTGAAATGTTAATATTTCTTAACCACATTATTTGAAATAAAGACACCCCTATAGTGAATTGTAAGGGTTTTCTTGTTAAACCATGGCAAATGGCTAAAATAAATATTTTCTGTATTGTGTATTTGTCCCATGGCTTTGGAAGCTGAATGTAATATATGTAATTCATAAATGCATGTACAAATTGTTCATTTGTTATTTTTGTTTAACAGCATCTTAAAAAGAAAGTGTATCACCGAATGGCAATTATTTGTTGTGTTACTGAAGATGACCATTTGGTGGAGCTCTAATTACTGGAAACCAGAATGTCTGTTTGGCTGGATGTATGTTTTTTTAAGTATAAAATAATTAAAATCATTATTAAACTAATTAAAATCACATATTTCACAAATTGCACAGAAGTAGTCGAAAGGACTGGCATTGCATTTAGTGCTTTCTATTTTTGTTTGATTTGTATGTTTTATGATGCTGTGTACATTTATTGCTTGGGGTTATTTTACTCAGTGTCAATAATGGCTGGATGCCATTAAATGCTATGCTCTTGTCCTAAAACTCTTCAACACACAACACTACAAAGGTACAACCATAATTTCACTATATCAATTGAACGTCACTCTTTTACCAGGTGTATTTACATATGGAGGTAATTTAGTAGACATTTATGTAGAGCAACTTCTAGTAGTACTTTTTAGTATTGCCCTCTGTGAAGTGGAACTTACAACCTCGAGACACTGGGTTGATACAAAGATATAATTGATTAATTTATATAATTCTACATGTATTACTTGAGTCTTCAATCTGTGTTGACTGTTTTTTTTAATGATAAACCTTTTTGACACTCAACCGAAATGGGCAGTATTTCCACTTACAATGCATTAGGTAATTCTCATTTGGACATTGTATATATAGGACATTTAACACTATACAGTTTGTTGCCTTGTTGACATGGAATTTTAGCGACCGGTGAGATGAATGACTCAAGGATGATATGCGTATAGAATATGTCATTTTTTTAAAAATCGAACATGAGTTACGCATGGCTTTCAGAACCCTTCTTATTGGCCACGAGAGATGGACTCATATGACGTAAAGTTTCCGGGTTGTCGCTGCGTTGGAGGTTACTATCGGTCAACCATCCTGGTGAGGTTCCACTCGCGTGTTGGTTGAAGGTAAGAATGGATTCCGAATACCTAACATGCTTTATGAAATATCAAATCTGTGTGTATATATATTAGGTTACTGACAGAAATTCTGCAGTATTGCATTTTATGGGTATCTAGCGTAGTCTAAGAAAGCTAGCCCTTACAACTTAAGATCTTTGTTTATGATGCTCTTGCTGTCTGACCATGCATTTCCGCGCGCTGCCATGTGAAGTATGTGTTGTATGTGACGGTGTTTAAACTATCCATCCTCACTGTTTCTAGTGTTTTTGATAGGCATCCGATAAAACTTTATTCATTGTTAATGCAGGTTTTATTAGTATTCATCAACAACATCTATTAATGTACAATACATGTCTTTGGTCTGGACTACAGATTGAGAACAGGGTTATACTAAAGCAAGGAAGTGTGGTATATGGCCAATATACCAGAGCTAAGAGCTGTTCTTTCAGCTCAACGCATCGATGAGTGCCTAGACTGCGTTGTCGGCTACGGTGTATTTGCTGTATTTTAAACAGCTGAGATGCCTTATTGCTCTTTTTAGTGTGTTACCAATACATTTAGAGCAGTAAAAATGTATGTGGTGGTCGTGCCGGCGGTGTATGATGTAATATCACAAGACAGTAAGCCAATCTTCATGCAGGAATCAGACAGTTTAGAATATTGTTTACTACAACACAAGATCAACGATTTGGCAAGCTAACTAACATGCCAAATATTTTGTGAAGATATGAAATCATTTAAACCAGCATGGTCTGATTGACTCAACCTGAAACGTATAGCTAAACCTAGTTTTATTTTTTTATTCACAAAACCGTTGACGTTGTTTCTTGGTTGCGTTTTAAGTTAACTGTCTAATAAACAGTTAACTTAAATCTGTTTACCGTAACAAAAACAACCCTACAGCTAGAATGCAGTAGATTAAAATTAAATTGCGTTGATGGCAGATGTCAGTTATCACCAACAATTTCACTGTGCGGCTTAGACTCTTGAAGTCAAGGTTGTTGGGACATTAAAAAAAGTTGCTCCTACTATTAAACACAGAGATGCCCATTACAAGATCTAACCGTTTCATGCCCCCTGGAACAAGGCCGTTAACCCTAAGATAAGTATCTGCGAATGATATAACTGCGATAGCTGCTACTACTAAGTATTCTAGACTACTTCTATATTTATTAACGGTTAGATATGGGTGAGTTGACAGATTCAATGGTTTACTTTCCCAGACAAGAAAATGACTTCACTGACTGGACCTCACCAGACTCACTGATTCTATTTTATAGGTGTCTATTATATTACAGCCATTGTGCAATGGTTTAAAAAAAAAGTTGGAGCAAAGGAATCGATAGCTGTATGGGTTATACAGGGGTTTCTGAGTAAGCAAAACGCAGATAGAACAATGATCAAATGGATTCTACACCAAACGGAATTCTAGTTTTATATCAATAAATGAATGTGCAATAACAGCCCTAGTAACAGAAAAAAAGCGGTGGACACATCACCCTGTTCTGTTTGGCTAGGATGCTTGTCTTATTTTATGCCTAGTGCTTCAAGGCTTGAGCTACAGTACATGGCTTGTATTTCTGGTTTGTGTAGTTATTCCGCCCTCCTGTTTAGTGTTAGCATTAATTTCCTCACCTAATGACACATTCATGAGTCCATGTTTCATGAATCATCACATATTTGTTGAGTTTTAAAGTTCATTCACCCCAAACCCAAGACGAAGATGTTGACATGCTTTTACGTAATAGTATCCTGTTTGGTGACGAGGCAGCGGGAATGTTTCCCTTAAAATGTCTGAAAAGAATTCACTGTTGCTGATTTGAATGCCAGAGAGCACATCAAGTAAAATAATCAGGAGGCTTGGATACACATTTTGTCCTTATTTCTTTGAATACAGTCTGTAGCTAAATGGGTAAAACATTCCTATTGTCTTATTTCTTGGAATACATTCTGTAACTAAATGTGTAAAAAATATCCCCCTAGTCATGACTATGTTATGCGTATCACTATAAGCAGACAGAGGTGGTTGTGTTAGTTTTCAATAGATCTGGGCTCTGGAAATATGATGCAAGCAGGTTGGTCAGACAGATTGTACTGCCAGGTACTAAGCCCTAAGAGAAACCTCCTCCCTACTGTATGATACACCCTTTTTCTATTGGATGAGAGCAGTTGTGGGAAGTATCGGGAGAATGTATTTTAACTTGTGTAGTTATCCAGGTTGTTGAGACAGAGTAAAGAAGAAACATCTTGTATACGCTTAAGAAATATCTGGAAGCTGTTTCAGATATCTGTAACACTAGGTATGTTAAACAGTTATTTTCTCTATTCAGAAAGGTTTGTACTATTTCAGTCTATGCTGTACTAATGAAGTATTTTTTAGAAATGCTTACATTGGTAATTATCCAAAGCTCATCAGACTATTTATTTTTGAGGGTTATGTGTCTTGTCTACCAAATCTTTGAGGTATTTGTAAAATTCTGATTGTTTTAATTGATAACTGAAATAATTTCAATTCAACGCAATGAAAGCAGAAGGAAGATTTTATGGGGGGCATCATCATCATCATCCAGTTTAGAAATAGAGTATACTTTGAATTTAGAACATTCCTTTTTGCTCTGGAGGAAAATCTAGATGTGTTAAGTAGGGTTTTTCCCCGAGCAGATTCTTATTGGGATTGTAATGCCTGAACTTGGTTTGACTATGCAGTAGGCTAAATGGAATTAGGTAGATCAGTGACTTTAAACCACTCAAGCACAGCATCCAGTTACTAAATGTCTTGACCCTTCATTAAACAGGTTCTGTTTGAATGTCAAGTGACACCAGCGTTTTACGTTTCGACAGGGCAACATCAGCTGTGATGCAAGCATGACAATATGTTGCCTTTCTTTTTGTTTGTTTGTTAGGAAACCACAGTAAAATGAAGTCTGTAAGATCTGATTTTGCTGGGCACTTGACCTGAGCTGTGCTCCTATAATGTCAAGCTGCCCTACATAGATAAATTGTATTTCTTATTGTACTGAGTGTATCTGCTTTGGACAAAACGTATTGGATAGTGGATACAAAAACAGACAATTGACTTGGGGACATGGTTTATGTATTTAATGCCTAAAATTGCATTTTGGCTTGGGTTTTTGTTCCCTTTTCATACTCTCCAGTGTCCTGGTTTTTGTAGACATTTGGTTCCCTTTCATACTCTCCAATGTCCTGGTATTTGTAGATGTTTGGTTCCCTTTCATACTCTCCAATGTCCTGGTATTTGTAGATGTTTGGTTCCCTTTCATACTCTCCAATGTCCTGGTATTTGTAGATGTTTGGTTCCCTTTTCATACTCTCCAATGTCCTGGTATTTGTAGACGTTTGGTTCCCTTTTGGTTACCCTCCAGTGCCCTGGTGTTGCTCATGCTGGTTACCACCTTCGGTAATTGTCTGCCCCTGTGAGTCATGTTATTCCTGAGTTGTTTTCATTTGTGGTTGCAAAACCTTCAGCCGTCTACGTATGTCATGGAAAAAGAGTGGGTGATGGCCATATTTGCCAAGGCTGTGGTCAAGATAGAATGTAGGCCTACCCATACTCAGAATTTTGTAATGGTGTTGCTAGTGGTCAACAGAATAGAAATGTGTGCCTAAACAAAGTTGACATACAGTAAGCATTTAAGACAATTGGATTGGAGTGACGGTAAGTATATTATATACATACAGTGGGGCAAAAAAGTATTTAGTCAGCCGCCAATTGAGCAAGTTCTCCCACTTAAAAAGATGAGAGGCCTGTAATTTTCATCATAGGTACACTACAACTATGAGAGACAATACGAGAAAAGAAATCCAGAGAATCACATTGTAGGATTTTTTATGAATTTATTGGTGAAATAAGTATTTGGTCACCTACAAACAAGCAAGATTTCTGTCTCTCACAGACCTGTAACTTCTTTAAGAGGCTCCTCTGTCCTCCACTCGTTACCTGTATTAATGGCACCTGTTTGAACTTGTTATCAGTATAAAAGACACCTGTCCACAACTTCAAACAGTCACACTCCAAACTCCACTATGGCCAAGACCAAAGAGCTGTCAAAGGACACCAGAAACAAAATTGTAGACCTGCACCAGGCTGGAAAGACTAATTCTGCAATAGGTAAGCAGCTTGGTGTGAAGAAATCAACTGTGGGAGCAATTAGTAGAAAATGGAAGACAAACAAGACCACTGACAATCTCCCTTGATCCGGGGCTCCATCCAAGATTTCACCGCATGGGGACAAAATGATCACAAGAACGGTGAGCAAAAATCCCAGAACCACACTGGGGGACCTAGTGAATGACCTGCAGAGAGCTGGGATCAAAGTAACAAAGGCTACCATCAGTAACACTACGCTGCCAGGGACTCAAATCCTGCACTGCCAGACGTGTCCCCCTGCTTAAGCCAGTACATGTCCAGGCCTGTTTGAGGTTTGCTAGAGAGCATTTGGATGCTCCAGAAGAGGATTGGGAGAATGTCAAATTAAACCAAAATAGAACTTTTTGATAAAAACTCAACTCGTCGTGTTTGGGGGAGAAAGAATGCTGAGTTGCATCCAAAGAACACCATACCTACTGTGAAGCATGGGGGTGGAAACATCATGCTTTGGGGCTGTTTTTCTGCAAAGGGACCAGGACAACTGATCCGTGTAAAGGAAAGAATGAATGGGGCCATGTATTGTGAGATTTTGAGTGAAAACCTCCTTCCAACAGCAAGGGCATTGAAGATGAAACGTAGCTGGGTCTTTCAGCATGACAATGATCCCAAACACACCGCCCGGGCAACAAAGGAGTGGCTTCGTAAGAAGCATTTCAAGGTCCTGGAGTGGCCTAGCCAGTCCCCAGATCTCAACCCCATAGAAAATCTTTGGAGGGAGTTGAAAGTCCGTGTTTCCCAGCGACAGCCCCAAAACATCACTGCTCTAGAGGTGATCTGCATGGAGGAATGGGCCAAAATACCAGCAAGAGTGTGTGAAAACCTTGTGAAGACTTACAGAAAACGGTTGACCTCTGTCATTGCCAACAAAGGGTATATAACAAAGTATTGAGATTAACTTTTGTTATTGACCACATACTTATTTTCCACCATAATTTACCAATAAATTCATTACAAATCCTACAATGTGATTTTTCTGGAATTGTTTTTTCATTTTGTCTCTCATAGTTGAAGTGTGCCTATGATGAAAATCACAGGCCTCTCATCTTTTTAAGTGGGAGAACTTGCACAGTTGGTGGCTGACTAAATACTTTTTTTGCCCCACTGTACATGGACTTACAGTAATGTACTGCATGGACTTACAAATGTACTGCAGTAGTACAGTATGTCTTCTGGCAGTGAGATGAGAAAATCTTTGAGTGCAGTACCACTGTAATGTAAATTTGTTTGGAGGTGGCTGTAATCTGATTACTGTTTGAGGAGCCTATGCTGAGGGTCAAACTACAGTGAAAGGAGCTGTTTAAGTGGCTTGATTAGCTTTTTGGTGATGATTGAGTTGTACTATATGCCCATCTTCTGCCTGCTAGAGGATAGTGTTGGGAACAGAAACGAGGATGAGAGGGGTTAGCATTGGTCTCATCTGGTTGCTTGATTTTGCTAATGACAAAAGTCCCATACTGCACCGTCACATTTTTTAAAAATATTTGATTAGTCAAAGGTTTGAATAAGGTTTGCTTTAGGCTGTCTGAACTGCCATATAACCTAAACACTAAACTAACCTCTTTGGCTTCATACATGCTTTGCTCTGTTGTGTTTGTAATTCCATTTATTAATTTCCATTATTCTCAAGGAGTAGGCTTTATCTTTTATTCTTTAACACCTTTTGGGTCTCATTCTGATTATTCTTCCTCATACATTTTGTCTCAGTGTAGCAGTCAATGAAATTAAGTTTCTGCAGAAGCAGACACTCTTCATATAATGATTATTGGGATGCTACACAGTGCATTTATGTGGCTACTGATAAGCCCCCTGCATATAGTGCTTCAATATGACTAACATTCTTCTTTCCTTCTCCCTCTGTCTTTGTTATTGTGTTCTCTTCCCCCTGTGCTCAACAGTTATTGTCCAATCACCCAGCTGCCTGAGCGGTCTTCATAAACCTTTTGTGTCAAGATTTTCTATGCTCTGGGTTCTTATGCTTGTATCTTTCTGATCTGCAATTACTGGCACCTTGGTAACCTTCCTACAACCTAAGAGCTAAACATTCTGCACTCTCTCTGAAACTGATACTTTTCACTCAAACGACTCTTTCTCTGCCTCAAGTTCAAACATGAGGTTCAAGGAAAACATGCATTCCGTTGTCTTTTGGCCTGTTTATCTGTTGATGTGGCTCTATACGCTCATCACCTTTATCCCGTGGTATTTCTTTACTGGTGCCGGGAAGAAGAAAACAATGGCTAAGAGAGAGAAGGCTCGGTCCACCACAGGCAAACCCGAGGGGCCGTATCGTTCTGTGGAATGCTTTGACAACCTGGCCCGGGAGGACTTTGCCGGAAAGGACACTCTAGACAAGCTGTTTGATCATGCAGTGCATCGCTTTGGTAAGGCAGACTGCCTGGGCACCAGGGAGGTCCTTAAGGAGGAGAACGAGACTCAACCCAGCGGCAAGATCTTTAAGAAGGTAAAATGATGTCTCACACTATCTAAATGGGCACTATTAATTGTGCAGTCAAGTTTCTGTCTAATGTTAGAGTCATAATATTACCAGGCTTTCGGTTTCCACTGTTTAACAACCAAAGTCAAAATAGTTGTATAAATGTATGAAAACCAAATAGCATAAGGTTAGGATGTAGTCATTAAGTATATTTACAGATACCCAGAATTTTACTTGGTACATGTACAACATAGATACAAACTAAATCTATAGAGTTGACATATAATTATGCACAAATAGTTGGTGAGCATATTAGCTAATGGAATATGAGCGGTGAGTTTATAATATACATGGATTTAAGATCTACACATTTCCAATGTCAGTATAGTATATCAGGGTGCAGGGACCTTAGTGTAGCTGGGTATTTTAAAGTGTGGAGGTAATTGAACAGTCTTATGAGTGTCTGTTGGACAGGTGGCTGGTTGCTTAGGGCCACAACACAGGGAATCAAATTGTTCAGCTGTCAGGATTCTTTGGTCATGACCTTTGCTCTCTGTCTACCCTCCTACTGGAGACGTTGTGGAGAAGCTGTGGGTCTCTGACCTCCCTAGGCGTTCTGCCCCAGCCATTCAAGCTTGGGGATGAGGTTCACAACTCATTGTCCGTAATGAAATCCTCCCATAATGGTCTGTTCTGGTGCCCTCTCCTCTGCTGCAGCTGATCCTGGGGGAGTACAGGTGGCTCTCCTACGAAGAGGTGGACCAGATAATCCACCATCTTGGTAGTGGACTGGCAGCTTTGGGCCAGCAGCCTAAGAGGACCATCGCCATATTCTGTGAGACGCGGGCTGAGTGGATGATCACCGCTCAGGCCTGCTTCAGACGCAACTTTCCATGTAGGCACTGACCGCAATACCCGCTTTCCTGTTGAGAAGGGTAATGTGTGTGGCAGCGTTGTGTTTGTGTTAGCATGTGAACTCCCTGCTTGTGTTTGTGTTGCAGTGGTCACTCTGTATGCCACCCTGGGGGAGGAGGCGGTGGCCTATGGGCTGAACGAGTGTGGGGCCAGTCACCTGATCACCAGCACGGAACTCCTGGAGACTAAACTCAAGGTGGGAGTTATTAGAGGACATGCATGGTCCACAATACAGCCTAACTACACACCGCTGCTCTGGGGGAAAACCCAGTTTTACTGAATTTAACCAAGGTGCACGGTATATTCACGCAGAGTGGGGTGTTTGTCTGTTAACTGAGGTATGTCGTCCTTTGACAGAGTGTATTGCCGGAAATGCGCCATCTGAAGCATATTATCTGTGTAGACAACAAGACCCTCATCAAGACCGGCTACCCAGAGGGTATTCAGATCCACAGCATGAATGCAGTACAGGAGCTGGGAGCCAAACCGGACAATTGTATGTGTAGACACGTCGTCAGCACCTTACATTTCCAAAACACACAGGTCCTACACAGGGTTCTTCTGATAGGTCATCTTGGGGGAGGGTATATAACAATATGCACTTTATGTTGGAGTTGAATTTTCCCCAAGGTGTAGTGAAGCATATATTGGCTCTAATGTCACCACTGATTTTGGAAGTGTCCTCCTGTGACCTGTGTCCTCTGCTACTGGCAGTGTGTGTACCGTGGAAGCGTCCCCAGCCTACTGACCTGGCAGTGGTCATGTACACCAGCGGCTCCACTGGACGACCCAAGGGAGTCATGATCATCCACAGCAACCTGATTGCTGGCATGACGGGACAGTGTGAGAGGATCCCAGGGCTGGGGTGAGCACAGATGATCATAACCCTGCACTAACAGATTTAAGATGGGTTTGTGTACAATATTAGGTGACAGTTATAACACATTAAAGATGTTATTAATTGCAGAGAGCAAATGAGAATAAATTCAACCTTAAAATATTTGTCTAATCTAAAAGGAATGAAAGGTTAAATAAATTGTTAAACAATATACAGTCCCCTCCAAAAGTATTGGAACGGCAAGGCAAATTCCTTTGTTTTTGTTGTTCACTGAAGACATTTGGGTATAAGAGTATGAGACATGAGTTACGAATTTCAGCTTTCATTTCCTGGTATTCACATCTAGATGTGTTAAACAAAGGCTGGTATGTCCTGAGTTGTTAGAACCCACCCATTTTTCAAGTGAGCAAAAGTAATGGACTGACAGATGTTTCTTGTTGCCTAGGTGTGGCTGTTTAGGTTGATTGTTCAAATATTAAATTGCTCTGCATGATTAGTCTAAGTTTCCATCCTTGGTTTAAACCTATAAAGACTGCATTTCTTGTTAAAGAGGATAAACCAACATAAAAACCAGAGAGCTGTCTATGGGACAAAAGCAAGCCATTGTCAAGCTGAGAAAAGGAAATCGACCAGAGCCATTTGACAAACATTGGGCATAGCAACCACAACAATTTGGAATGTCCTGAAAAAGAAAGAAACTACTGGTGTACTGAGCAACAGACGTCGAACAGGTTGGCAAAGGGAAAGAACGGTAGTTGATGACAGAAATATTGTGAGAACCCCTAAAACATCAGTAAGTGACATCATCAACGACCTACACAGTGTAGGGGTAAGGGTATCACAATCCACTGTTTGAAAAAACTCAGGGAGCAGAAATATAGAGGCCACACCACAAGATGCAAACCACTCATCAGCAGTAAGAATCGGAAGGCAAGATTGAAATTTGCAAAGAAGTACAGAGATGCAACGGTTATGGAACACAATCTTATGGACTAATGAGACCAATAATAATCTGTACCAAAGTGATGGAAAGGCCAAAGTGTGGAGAAAGCAAGGAACTGCTTATGATCCGAAGAATACAAGCTCATCTGTGAATCATGGTGGAGGTAATGTCACGGCTTGGGCGTGCATGGCTGCTTCTGGAACAGGCTCATTAATATTTATTGATGATGTAACTGATGGTAGCAGCAGAATGAATTCAGAAGTGTACAGAAACATTTTGTCTGCCAATAAATGCCTAAAATGCTGTGGTTTAATACAAATGGTGATATGACCTAAGTTAACACATCTAGATGTGAATACCAGGAAATTAAAGCTGATATTCAAAACTCTTGTCTCATACTCATCTTTTGATCTTAAACCCAAATGTCTTCAGTGACCAACAAACACAAAGGATTTTTCCTTGCCATTCCAATACTTATGGAGGGGACTGTATATAAAATGTGTAAGAATGCTACCATATTGCAAATAAGGCCTGCTGATAAGGATTAGGCTACATGATCTCATGAATGTTCCGTGCAACGAAAATCTACGTATTCATTATCTCTGGTTTTAGAGAGGATGTTAGTGGTGTCACCATGTTCTCCATTCTCGTTCTGGCAGAAAGCCAAAATAGGCCCAAATGGGTGAAGTAACTTTGGGTTTAGCTACTAATGCCATATTTCTGTTGTTTTTCATATTCTTCGGCAATAAAGAAACAAAGACATGTGAGCTTGTACCTTTTTATAGAGTGACATCTTCACTCAGGCTACAATTAAATAATAATTATCTATGATGCAATGTTGTTTATCATTTAAACGTGAGTAATCGAATGACTTTGTTATTATAAATATGTAGGTTCTATTTAAATTATAGGTATAGTCCTAGAACGAAAACGACTAAAATCAATCCACCCCGTGTGATCCTTCCCCACTTCCCCTCAGAGAGTGTGAATCTGTCTTAATCTGTCTGTAGTGGAGCTGTGAAACCAGAGGGCGAGTTAGACCTGTTAAAGCTGTGTTTGAATTAATTATATTCTTTACATTAGACATCGGCCTTCCAGTAATATGTCACTTCACAAAGGAGAGGAAAACGTATGGATTGTGGAGTTTTGTTTTTTCCCCAGTAACCCGTGGGTGTTGTGTCACCGTGGCAGTTCTGCATTGGTGTGGTTATCGAGACAGCCCTAGTCCTGACGTGTACATGGATACAGTGCCGTTAAACTGCAGTGATGCGGTTATCGATACAACACTAGTCCTGACGTGTACATGGATACAGTGCCGTTAGACTGCAGTGGTGCGGTTATCGAGACAGCCCTAGTCCTGACGTGTACATGGATACAGTGCCGTTAGACTGCAGTGGTGCGGTTATCGAGACAGCCCTAGTCCTGACGTGTACATGGATACAGTGCCGTTAGACTGCAGTGGTGCGGTTATCGAGACAGCCCTAGTCCTGACGTGTACATGGATACAGCACTGTTGAAGTGATCATTAGATCCAGATGTACTATTTTGGACTGGCATACATGTCCATATCGGTCTGTTGTGTAGGGAGGATATACAGCCCTCGATGCTGTAGTGTTGCTCATGTTGTGTGTCGTGTGTGTCCATGTGCAGGCCAAAGGACACTTACATTGGCTACCTACCCCTAGCTCATGTACTGGAGATGACTGCTGAGATCTCATGTATGACGTACGGCTGCAGAATCGGCTACTCGTCCCCACAAACACTCTCTGACCAGGTCTGACCACAGTTTTTGTCATGGATTTATTTTTACTGTGAACTGGGTAACACACAGTTATTTTAATATCCCTTCTCTTTTGCAGTCCACAAAAATCAAGAAAGGCAGTAAAGGAGACTGCTCGGTGTTGAGGCCGACTCTGATGGCAGCCGTACCGGTAACAACTCTTCCTGGTTGTCAGATCCGGTGCAAACATAAGATAAAGAGAACTTCTCAAACTAATGAGTGCTGTTCATCTGTTATCTGACAGGAAATAATGGATCGCATCTACAAGAATGTAATGGACAAGGTGCAGGAGATGAACTATGTGCAGAGGACTCTCTTCAAACTGGGTTACAACTACAAACTGGAACAAATCAAAATGGGCTACGATGCGCCACTCTGCAACATGTGAGTATTCAAGGACAATCACACTGCAGCATGTTTCTGTTATCTGGCCACAAACCTGTCACACATCCTGGCTGCCTATATTGACAAGATCCCTGGTTCACAGTCTGTGTACGAAGACAGTGATAAATGTCTGTACATGAAAACGGAGATTAACAACATTCTACTACATGAAATACCCGACATAATGAGTCAGTGCTGTGTTTGTGTCATTTAAGTGTATAAATGCCTGTATTTTAACTGATTGTTGATCTCCTTTGGTGGCAACAAAATGTTCCTGCCATGTTTCCATACTTCTTGTTAGCATTGGGACTGAGACATTTAAGATCACCAGACCACCCCCTCAACCAGTTTCTTTTAGCCGTTTCCCTTTTATAGGGTTCTAATAAATGGGCTTAACAGTGGGGCATTTGTCATGATGGACGTCTTTATGCATCATCAATGATCATCCTGCTGCATCATTGCATGCTGTTTCAGTCATTAGGGTTTCCTTCTAAATGTTAAGGGTTTGTTACTAAAAGGCTCTGTTTGATATCAGACAGTGAAACCGCATCTATAAACATATCAGACTAATATCTGGCGATATGATATGATCTCAAGCCTACTACTCACCATTTGACTACAGCAGAGAGATGAGAGAGCCATGACAAAAACGAGTCCTGTTGCAGGGGAAGCAAATTAATGCAAAAAGAATGTGAACAACTCTTTGATGATGGGTAACATGTCACACCACTAACTTCCATTTGAAATTGGGGACCGGTGTGAAAAAACCCTTTTTGCAGTCACTTGGGTCTTAGGGATTCACCGATCCGATACTGGCATCGGACATCAGTCTGATACTTGCCAAAAATACAGGATGGGCTATCAGCGATAGTGAGTCTACGTAATGAGCTGATACTACAAAACAGATTGTAAAAACAATGTGAGGACAACATATTGTAAGTTGTTGATGATGGACAGAAACATGCCTGCTATGCTCAGTGAACTCTAAAAGAAGCACTCATGTCTGCATTCTGGAAATACTTTATACGTGGAACAGCCTTACACTAGTAAAACTAGCCGTAGCAAAGCAAGTGTTTCAAGGGGTGACCGTAGAGAAGCTTGCCAACGCTGGCTGATGCTAGCTAACGCCAGCTGGTTAACACCAGGCTACTGGAAAATACATCACTTTTAATCTTGAAATCCATTCAGATTGATGGCTAAATAGCAAGCCTACCTGTTTGGTGTTCTTTTTAAAACCCTTAGCCAGATAGGCTATCTCCTAAAGAGCCTAACGATATTCTTGTGCCACTTTAATCAAGTTGTGAATAAATGACAACAAGCAACATTTTGATGATTTTAATCACATTGATGCTTGTATAAATTTTAAGGAACATTTTAAGTTTATCATGTGTAGTTTTCCCATGCGGTGACTTATTTATTCAATACATATCCACTTTTCCTTTGCGACTTTCTACATTGGTATAAAATTTACACAAATGACTTGCTCTACCTTGAAGTGTGTCTTAACATATTTTAATAAGATTTGATGTTGTTAAAATTGTTAGTTCCATAATCTGAAATGTTGCGACATAATTCAGTCATGTAAAGAAATTATGGCAATCATAGTTTAAAATAAATGTCAGTATTGGATCGGTACTATGTATCGGCAGATTCAGAGATCAGTACTCAGAATCAGAAAAGGTTGTGTCAGTGTGTCCCTTATAAGTGGGCTCTGACAAATTCTGCAAATTTAGACTCTCTGCTTGACTTTTCCTCCTCAAGCGCTGCTTTTGCTGAAAGTTACCTTGACAAAAATGTAACTGAATATGCTCTCATTTTGCGGAAGTATGTACTGAGTTCCACCTGGATTTCCCTTCTCGGTTGTGTCAGGCTGCTGTTTAAGAAGGTGAAGGATTTGCTGGGAGGGAACATTAGGATGATGTTGTCAGGAGGGGCACCCCTCTCCCCAGCCACGCAGCGCTTCATGAACATCTGCTTCTGCTGTCCTGTGGGACAGGGCTATGGCCTGACTGAGACCTGCGGAGCGGGGACCATCACAGAGGGTGAGTCAGAGCTGGCACCGCCACGGACTACTGCTGGGGTCCTTCACTTATGATGAACATTCGTTGTGTAGGATCATCACAAGTGCACTCTTTGCTCAGTAGTAGCAGTAGCACTACTTTGGTGCAAATTTGGTAAGGAATTTTGAGGCAGGCTTTTGGATTTGATTCCCATAGTAAATTGGGTAAATGTCTGCTAAATTACTTCAGTACAGCATTGTGTGTGGGAGAACGGTGAGTTGTCTGTCGTTTCAGGTTATTCATCTTTGTGTTTTGTGTTAGAAGATCATACCTATTCATGGCATGGATGTTTATCTGAGGGCTTGATAATTCCCTGGTAGATGGGCCCACAGGACCAGTGAAAGAAAAAATGCCGTATGACATCAAAGACCAATCGCTAACAGAGTTTTGGTGTTGAAATGAGAATGGATAAGCAGAAAGGAACCCTGTACCTACTATAGGATATTGCAGTGGATCTTTAAAGTAATGAGGATATTTCTTTGCTGGTCGTGGGGCCCTTGTTAAGATCAAACGTCATCATGAACTTCTGCTTGTGCAATGCTACACAGCAGAATTTAAATGGGAACCTGTTGACTCTAACTTGATTACACTGCCTGGCCCAAAAAATTGTTGCAGACTGTGATATTTCCTTGGGCCGCCTTTAGCTTTGATTACAACACGTGTTCGCCATGGCATTGTTTCGACAACCTTGCGCAACATCACAACATTTCCGTCCAGAATTGCATTGAATTTTGGCCAAAACCCAGATCATTACACCGCCCCCAGAGGCTTGTACAGTGGGCATGATGCATGATGGGTGCATTGCTTCATGTGCTTCCCTTCTTACCCTGATGTGCCCATCGCTCTGGAGTCAATCTTTATGCTGCCTACCAAATGTAAGCCTTTTTATCTGATTAGCCTTACTAACAAGAATCCTTGTGGCTACACAGCTGTTCAGCTCCAAACCCGTCCGTTCTCATCACATGATTTGTGTGGAAATGCTTTCTTGCTCTATTAAATGATTTGGATTAATGATTTGCCGAACGATTTGGATGAATTTTTATGATTTGACTTCGCCAAGTGTTTTAAGTGATCTCTGATCATGGTCATTCAATATTTTTTTTCAGACAACATTTATTTTGTGAAGTTGACGGTTCACCACTATCCTTGCAGGTTTAAATTATGCATTGGACCGTTCTTCACCCAATTCCAGGAATTCCAGCAATCTCCTTAGTTGTTTCCTTTGCTTGATGAAGGCCAATAATGTCACCTTTCTGAAGCATCTTTTCCATGACCACGTCTTCCAACATGGTTGTTTAAGAAATGAGGAGCTACTCATTGCATCAGTTAAGATTAAAAGGATAGTTGCCAGCTGAAACATGTTAATCATTGCATTAATTATTCGGTCATAGTATTTGCTCATTTAAATCCGAACAATTGCTTTTTTGGGCCAGGCTGTGTGTAAGGCTGTATCGTTAAGGAGGTCAGGACAGTGTTCTCGGTTTCTTGGAACTTGACAAGGCTAGGGACAATGTACAATTTATTTGTTTTTTAGAAACAAGCAGTTCTTTCGTTTTTAGAAACGGGTTAGGGTTAGGGTTAGGAAACAGTTTTTAGAAACAGTGTTATATTTCATTACAAATCAATTATGTATGCAATGATTAGATTCTCTTCAGAGTGTAGCTCAAAGCGGTTCCTGAAGTTGTCACTACTGTGTGGTAATTGCCAGCCACACACTACTATCCTGTTTTGTTGCTTCTCAATTTGTAAAGCCTCTCTTGTTTGGTACCCAGACGGGCATAAGCATTAATGTGTCTATTAGAAAACACAAAAGTGAGTATAGAAGAAATATTCCCAGACTGGTTTGTATTGGCCAGATTAGAGACGAGTCTTGGTATTAGATATGAAGTTAAAGGTTATAATTATTTGAAATATTTTTTTAACTCATATTGTATTTAAAATGTATGTAACTGGGTATTTTCTGTCTCCAGTGTCAGACTACAGCACGGGGAGAGTAGGAGCCCCTCTCATCTGCTGTGAGATCAAACTACGAGACTGGGTTGAGGGTAAGAAATTAAGCTTACAGATTCACACACAACCACACAAACACTACCATTCCACAATTCAAAAGTTAGGGTTCACTTAGAAATGTCCTTGGTTTCAAAAGCTTTTTTTTTTGTTAATTATTTCCTATTCAAACTCATTTCATTTATGTTTACGTTGAAAACAAGGAAATGTTCAAGTGACCCCAAACTTTTGAATAGTAGTGTATTTGTGAATAGGTTTGATAAAGGCTACTATAATGTTGAGGAGAGCATGCATGTAAGCATTCCATTGTTTATACTCTGCAGCCTGAGCAAGTCAGGAATAAACATTCACTCTGACACGCATATTACACGAATCACGGCTAACTTGAATATCCTCATTCATTAGCTATCCTATTTCATTCCCATGCTTATTGTTTTCAGATTTGCATGTTTCTCATTATGTCCCATGGTTTAATTTCCATGTGGTTAGTTAGTGATCCTTTTCCAAACAACCCAATACAGTTACTCTCTACCACGCCTCACTCTCACTGTGTCCCAAGGTGGATATACCAGCCAGGACCAGCCCCACCCACGTGGAGAGATCATGATTGGTGGGCCCAGTGTTACCATGGGTTACTATCAGAGTGAGCATCTGAACGATGACTTCTGGGTAGATGAGCAGGGCCAGAGGTGGTTCTGCACAGGGGATGTGGGGGAGCTCCACCCTGATGGTTGTCTGCAGATAGTGGGTAAGTGGCTGAAAGGTGGAGTACATCTAACCCTTAATTAACAGGTGGTAATGTGGCCAAAAAAAACTCAGTAGATGGTGTCATCAGCCCTATACTACCATGAAACCCCTCAGTAGTGTAGACAGCCCTATACTACCATGAAACCCCTCAGTAGTGTAGACAGCCCTATACTACCATGAAACCCCTCAGTAGTGTAGACAGCCCTATACTACCATGAAACCCCTCAGTAGTGTAGACAGCCCTATACTACCATGAAACCCCTCAGTAGTGTAGACAGCCCTATACTACCATGAAACATCTCGGTTAAAGATGTAAACTGCCTTAAATTAGAACTAGCCTTGAATACTTGAACTTAAAAGTCCTTTAATTTTGATTTAATTCATTTCTGAATTAACCCTGCCATCACTACTTTGCCAACTTCATTAGCTACAAATTATGGGAAGCTGCAGATAGATTCAGTGAATACATGCTATCTTAGATCAGAAGTTAGAACCTATTGAGCCTGTTTGACAACTCTATTTTAGCTGGATGGTGTTCAACGTTCTTCAGAAGGACAATTTTGAGAGGCGTCACTTCTGCACAGTGCAATATGGAATAAATGCTAAACCACAGCCTGTAATATAGAAGTTGACACACACTATCAAGTCTTTAATGGCTGTTTTTCTATTGCCCTTCAGGTAATGTGAATCTAAGGGCTGGGTAATGGGAAGAAATGATTGTCTATCGATAATGTTAGATCACACATCACTGGCAATGTCCTCGCAAATGGGTTACTTATGGATTCATTAATCCAAATAATTTATAAAGCCTATAATTTTGGAAAAGTGTTTCTAAGCTATTTAAATCATTATGTAATGCAAGACTTTAGGAAATAAGGGCTACTCCTGTTTAATTTAGTTCAAATGTATATAACAAGTAGGCAATATCACCTATTTATACTTTTATGTGTTAATAAATTATGTGATTTCTGCAAATGTAATCCTCGTGCCTCTTCCATGGCGAGAAAGACCTGTACATTCAGTGTGTCGACCACATTATAAAATGTCTGTTTATTTACATAGATACTAATAATTATTGGTTGTGGAAATTTGATTTATGATCGTGAAACTATCTGTCAAAATGTTTATGAACGCAGCATCTATTGCTATGAGGAAAGGCTTGAAGACTAATAGTTGTTGACCTAATTACTTAGGAAATGGGTGCAAAAATGCATGAAAACCTAAATGTACTGATTTTCGGGCAATAATAAAGTTTAAAATAAAAAAATTTGGCTGTTGATATTATTTGATGGTAAGGTGCTCAGGTGCCAGCATTTCATTGTTCTCACTGACCACTTTTCTTTTTGTTCTGTTTAGACCGTAAGAAGGACCTGGTCAAACTGCAGGCTGGAGAATACGTGTCCTTGGGGAAAGTGGAGTCTGCTCTTAAAAACTGCCCCCTTATTGACAACATCTGTGCATATGCAAACAGGTAGAAATGTGTTACCAAATTAACTTCTTCACGTAAGACCAATGGATTTTACACGGATAGCAATACTTATGTGGTCATGTTATGGTTGTTTATGTATCACCATCAAAATGTATTGTGTATCTGCTCAAGTTTAACCTCTCATTTTATTTTGTAACATTTATTTCAGTGACCAGAACTATGTTATAAGCTTTGTGGTACCTAACCAGAAGCAGCTTACTTCATTGGCGAATAAGAACGGCATCAGTGTTTCCTGGGAGGAGATCTGTAATCACCCTGCCATGGAAAAAGAGGTCCTGAAAGCCATCAAAGACGTGGCTACCTCAAGTAAGGCCTGCTATATGGCACCCATTCTGATGATGTAGAATAACAGCCACATTTTGCTAATAGCGAGCTTTGCTCATGCCATACAGATGCCTTTAATATTAGCCATTGTTTCCCCCAGTCAAACTGCAGCGTTTTGAGATTCCAGTGAAAGTGCGTCTGAGCCCAGAGCCCTGGACCCCTGAGACTGGCCTGGTCACAGATGCATTCAAGCTGAAGCGCAAGGAGCTGAAGAACCACTTCCAGACTGATATTGAGAGAATGTATGGAGGGAAGTAGTGCTACGAGTCACAACCCTCAACATTTTCCCTTCAACTCTCACTGGTGAATTGGGCATGAGTTTGTGTGTATGCTTGTGCATGTGTGCATATTTATTTGTCTTATTATCCATTTATTTTACCATTTACCAGACTGACCTGGTAAATGAATAGAGAAACCTGTCCAAAAATGACTAGGGATCTAGTTTATAACTTTAAAATTGAAGCACTACAAAACAGTATATTGGTTTTGAGGAATTCTAACTAGGGGTTAAAACTTTCACAGCCCTCTACATAATTTTCCACGATAGATTTTACTTTAGCTTTCCAATTGTTAATAATAAATAATACATTATTTCAGTAGAAAATATCCTGTTTTATCCCTTTGTTGCTAAATTCAAGTAGAGTACAGGCCTTAGGCAGTAGAAAGGATACACTATTTGTCTAAAGCACTGCAATTGAGACATTGAACAGGTGTTAGGCATTGCAAATAAAACTGTACGGATGCTGGCACTGTAAAAGAGGCCTTGTACAGGTTGTCCGTAATGGAAAGGAGAACTGTTCAGGACTAGCACTGTCAAGATGGATAGCATTTCCCACATTTTGACCTAAACTATTTATAGTGTGTGGATCAGGGCAATTCAGCTGTTACCCAGCAGCTAATAAAACTCCCACCAGGTGGCCCGGGTCATAACAAGACCCTGACTTAAGAACCAATTGCTGAGGATGCCACATTTCATTGACATACTTTAATTCAGACTGAAAATCCCAAAGATTCTGCAAATGGCTTTACCTAAAAGAAATTGTGTGAATGGTAATAACTTTTCACCTACAAAACTGTCCATACAAAATGTGCATACTAATCATTTTGAGCTCAATTCATTTAGCAGGTTTAGAAAATTGTGGACCATGATTATTATATTTTGTTTTCCTCAAAGTAGCGTCAATGTCTAGAGGAGATGATAACTGTAGCATAGCGTATGTTGTCTATTTTGTCTGGTATGTAAAATATCACTTTTGGTACTCGAGGACTGAAGATACTGGAGACACAAGCACAACATTGTGTAAAACTGCCATTTAAATGCAAGTCTAATATTTGCATATTGTAATTTGCCTTTAAAATATATTATGTAAATACTATTTTGTGTCTGTGTTGAGGGATCTACCTGTCATAGTGCATTGTGAAATGGCCATTGTCCATTTGAAGAATTTCCTGTAGTTGTAACACTGGTAGTTTGATGCAAAAGAAACAGTTTTGCTGCCCCCTAGTGAACCAGCCACTGCTGTGCTGCTGTGTATATGTTGAAGTCACTATTATCCAGAGACTCACAGTAGAGCCACACAAAAGCTGTTGTGCCCCCACATTTTATCAGATTGAACATAGATCCATCCAGCGGTTAACTGGCCATTTTTACAATTTCAGTTTTTATCTTTTGAACCTGTTCATATTGACACAACCCAACCTGTCACATGTTTTAGAAAGTTTGAGGACTCTTTGGTATGGTGACCACCATACTGTGTGTTATTTATTTTGTATGGAAACATGCGTAATAGTCTTTAAGCCTCTTTGTTTTTTTGCTTGATGTGTTTTGTACAACTCTGTATATTGTACAATATTCAGAGACCCCTGCCCTACCTTTTTCCTTGAGAGTTAATTGTTAGATTTAGGAGTGCTAGATTAAGGTTGGATCTGTTAGCTCTCCAGGAACGGTTTTGGCAACGCTGACTTGATATGTTTTATTTGTATTTATAATATACTTGTTCTACATTTCTGACATTTGGATCTGCCAACTTAATTTTGTCTCTTTGCTCTTAAATAATTTGATATTTTCTCACACATGTGTAATAAAATATTATATGTAATTTAATGCAGCTTTTTTATGATACTATGTTGGAAATGTAATTCAATTGCACGTGTAAAGAACTTGAATGTAAAGATTTTTATGGATGTACCTTTTGTACATTAAGGTCAAGTTAAATGTTGAGCTATTGGATGTTTTTAGATGAATTTGATATTTTTTAACTGTCTAATGGTCACAGTTGTGGTTCTTTAACTGTTGCGTGGAACATTGGTGAAAATGCTGTGCTTCACTGAGTTTGCTTCAGCCGCTTGTCAGTTAGACTTTTAAAGCTGTTTAAAATGTGGCATATAGTACATCAAGAGGGTATTCAAGGAGTTCTGACCAACTTTAACAAGCAAATTATTACCAACAATTTATATTCCAGGTAGGGCTCTCCGGTAACGTTAAATATTATCTCAAAGTGAACTGTAAACATATTTCTATGTTATTTTACAAGAACAAAAAAAATTACAAGACTGTGCCCTGAATTTTTTATTTTTAAAGTAACATTTTGTTAAATTGAGAACACTCAATTGAATCAGCTCAATGTAATTTTCTCCATTGTAAAGATTTATGTTCGGGTTGTTAATAGTGCATTTGAAATTTTTGTACAATGCCCATAATAATCTTTTGTAATATATTGATAGCAATTATGTGCACTAGAACAACAAACATAACTTGAGTGAAATGATTAACTCTTGACAGCCCTAATTCCAGGAAACATTGTACTGATAATATAATTGAACCATTTTGCACATCTTTAATAGCCAATAAAGACACTTCCTATTTGACATTATAACTTTAATCAATTCAATCTAATCCAGTGAGTCCTATTATGGCTACATTCCTATTCCTGAAAGAAAGGTCAGAGAGCCACTACATGTTTTATTTTTATACTCAGGGTAATCTATACATCCCCCAAGAATGTGACTGCAGTATAAATTATTTTGAGACCAATATTTATTACATTGTTCATTGTGAAAAACTTACAATGGTTTATATTGAAGTGAAGTTTTGTCAGCTCATATGCATTATTCAAATCGGATAGGATTCATATATGTATGAAATATGTGATACTGTAAGGGCAGTGTGTCTTTGGTTATTTAATTTGTCATATTTTACATTATAAAAAATGTTTGCCCACATGAAAATGTTATTTGATTCTTTATTTGAAGAATTGCCAGTCGATTGTACCGCTAGCTGAGCGATGGCTAAAAGCTCCATAGGGCGATGTATATTGGCATGCAAAGGCTTAATTCTTCAATTGAGTGTGTGCGTCCTTACGCTTTGTAATTTTTCTGACTTCCTAGTTGGATTATTTTAAAACGAATCCTGAAATTAAAATGTTGATGTGCAGGGCAGGAGTTTCTTATCCTGACAATACAGGTGTGTTAATACAATTGCATTTCACAAGACAGGAGGGGGAAATTGGGGAAAATAAAAACAAATAATTGGCAGGTGAATATCAATGTATATTATTCTTCAATTATATACAATTATGTTTACAGCATTCTTTACCAGAAAACAAACCTAGCTTGGCAATGCATGAAGCAAGCCTATCTTTCAATCAAGGAGACTGTATTTAAGCCCTGACAGGTAAGGTAAAGAATGATTCTGTTGCCTATTCAGTAACTATAGTACTTCAGGACTCACAGCAAACATAAATCAGTCATACAGACAACAGTTTCCTACAGGTTTTATAATGATACTAGACTTTATGGCAGGTAATAGAAATGAAGAAAATGTTAATTTACATGCTGATCTCTGATAATGACCTACAACATGGTGTTCAATTCAGTCTCACCTCACATGACAATTGCATTGTGGGTGGGAAAAGGTCAGTTAGAGAATTGGTGGAAACTGGTATAGTGCTTGAGAGCCTTTTTTAAATTATAACGGATGATCTGTTGAACAGATTGTCCTTTTTAAATTTAATATTTTAAATGGTTAACTTCTTAGTTAATGCTGATTTATTTTATTTCCCAAAATATTTACCTAATTTTGTCCAATTTGCGGTTATTAACAATGTCATTAGAGCCGAATATCAATGTGCGTCCTCTGATGCACATCTGAGAGGATTGGCACACGCTGGAGGAGAATGCATTCCCTGGCCAAAAACTACGATTGAGGTTGCTATTGCCCAATTTACCACAATAAATAAATACAGCTCAACAAGACAATGATATCCACCTGGCCACAATGACACATCTGGATTTCCAGGCAGTGACTTAGAACGCTGCTCCAATATGGGGCTCTTATAAATATTAAGATAACAAAATGCATATGCAAGATAAGACTTAACTTGAAAAGGCAGATCATTATCTATCATACTTGTAGTGTCAAAGTTAGGATTTTGAGAAAATTTTATTTGGATGACCAGTATATTTATTTAGGTATTAAATTATCTAAAATCATAGTGTTATTTATGTTTAAGAGTGGATTTCTTTGTCTACGTTTTTATTTGGTCTTGGGCAACAAATACTCGTTAATTTCTGTTTAATACATTTCATGAATCAACAAATGGATATGTTGAACTCCTTTTTATAACTTAAACTGTCACCTAGTGCTTATACAGATACCCAGCCTTAAAATCCAAATAGCAAGCAATAGTAGATGTGAATATGAATGTACCTATGTCAGCTATCTACACTATTTTAATACACATTAAATATGTAGAGAAACGTTCATTCTCTAACCTACACACCCCGTGAATGCATTACAAGCAAATTCAGTTCGAGTCAATAAGACTTGAGCGAGTAATAAAAAAGTATATTTCAGAAATGTACTCACTTTCACACACGGCTATGCGGTAAAGCATTAATTGCATACTGGATAATAATTTACCGTGTTTTCTCTTCTCGGATTTACACAGGTTCAAATAATAATTTTCGGAACCAATAAATAAAAACAATGTCTAAACAAATTCACACAAACACACACTAAGATCTGAGAAAAACACAAAACAGACAGTCTATTTAATTTGCTTGTGCTGTATTCTATGACAAGCCAGTCTGTGGATGTATATATTATACAAATTAGAAAGGCCTATTGTGAATTTGAATATTTTTTTTAAATTAAAAGTTAAATTAAATTCATTACCATGCACAGCATACGGATCTCAGCATGAGATTGAATATATTTAATCTTCATAGAAGGACCTGGTTCTCAATGGTTTTTGTGTATCATCAACTAAAAGTCCGTGCAGCTTAAGTCCTGTGCGAAAATGATTATGGTCAAATGTAGTGTTAAATTTGACCGAGAGGTGGTGCATCGGCGACACAAATCCATCGACAACAAACTGAGCCATGCTAGCTAACAGAATAGCAATAGCCTAGGAATCAGATTGACCAAATCAAAATGTCCTAATGTGATAAGTAGCCAATTACATATTTAATAATTAATAATTGTTCCAGTGAGACAACTTCAAAAACATCTGGATTATTTTTATGATTGATTACAGTGTTTGATTCAAACAACGAGGTAAGTTGTAAAATGGCGGATAAGATTCTGGGAGTTTGTCGTTTTAGCTAGCTAACTAAAGCCTTACCGTGAGCTAGCTATGTTGCTGTTATTGTTTAATAAACCAACGTCGGGGCATTGTTGTTTATTTATATGACAATGTTACCTAGCTAGATACAGAAACCAATATGTGTTTGTGTCAAAATAACGTTGTCCGTTTTAGCTAACAGTTGTTTCTATCATCACCATCAAACCATATTGACGTTTCACTTGACGGTAACGCGTTAGCTAGTATGAGCGTACTGGTGGTGGCTAGTTCGCTGGCTAGCTATATCACGAAGTGTACAGCGACTTTGCTTTTGCCTGATTTGAGTCAGCATCGTTACCTAACAGCATTGCGTTTGAATAACCAAAACACATCATGCAATTGTTTGTTTATAGTTATTATGTCGTTAATTATATAGCTAGTATTGATAGCTAGGTAACTGACAAAGATGGAGGACGTCAAAACATTGTTTACACGGAAGACGATTTACCAAACCAAAGATAGCTAGTTTAGTTAGCTACTACAGTACAGTAAGAACCAGCCACATAGTACAGCATATAACGCCAGATAGCTCTCTTTTTTGACTAACAGGGCTGTATCTTAACTAACCATGTTTTTTGGAAAAATAGTAAATATCTTGAATGACAAATAATTTTGTACTCATTGTTTAGTGACTACTTCGGTTTTTGTTGAACAGCTAGCTCGCTACATTTGCTGTTCTCGTCGACTTCAACCGTTTCTTACTTAGCTACTATATGACAGCCGCAGAATGTTGGTAGTCGGTAGCTTAGGTCAGACGATCTTGCAATGGCTAACATCGAACCATAATGAACAAAAATGCTCTTACGTGAGTAGGGCTTAATAATGGAGGGGCATGTATTGTATGAAGCCGGCGTATTCGTGCTAATTTCTAAATAAGTTTGTTGACGCAGGTTAGCGATAAATGGCCTTCGTCTTTTACTTTAAAACATCGTTCGCTTTATTATCTAGGTGGTTGGCAAAGCAACTAACCATAGGCATAGTCAACTATCAAGTATCCAGCTAGCTTGGATAGTAACAAGCTAGTTAGCCACTTTCTTTTAATTTCAGCTGGTTAATTGCATTAACTGTTTTGCCCATATTTACAGTTGTGTGCCGTTGTCCTCGGGTTAATATCTAGCTTGTTAGGTCGGATATAGTCATGTGGTATTTCATTTAGCAAACGAACAACATTGCATTTAATTTGCGCCCTTCGATGATCCAGCTGACATCTGCCAATTACTGCTGAATGGTCAAACGGAATTGATTATTCTCACTTCCTATCAAACACGATTAATACGTGATGATCCTTGTTGCATATAAACATACTTACATTTCCTACAATTATACAAAAGTTACCAAAACCCTTTGCACTGCTTTTTTGTACGTGTGAAACCTGTTCGTTAAGGAAATATTTTCAATGAGTGTGTTCCACTTAAATTGTGTGCTACTGTTAAGAGGTCTTTTATGAAACAATTTAGCATTTTAACTAACGATTATAACTTTTCATTCTAGCATCTATTACCCTACATTTTGGTGGATCCTGAAAAGGGGAGAAGTCCATACTTACTAGAGTGGGTCCAGAAAATGTTAAAGAAATGATAGCAGCACAAGAGTTGCACACAGAGTTTCAGTTTCCTCAGTAAGTCAACATGTCAACAGGAACAAATTAATTGTTACCATTTTTGCAAACATGGAGATGCAGATGACTTGAGGTTGATATTGCATAGATAACGATATTGAGCACGTACTGGGTGTAAGGATATAAATTACATATTTTTGTTTTCTGAACAGGGAGGCTGATACACAGTTGTCGTCTGACACAGACCTTGAGGACCCTGATGTCAAAAATGCAAAGCTTGGTAAAGGAAAGGTGAGGCTATCTAATGCCCTCTATCTGCAATATAAAGCCAGGATAATGTGGGTATGCTTTACATTTGAGCACACAATATGTACAGTAACAATTAGGTGGTATTTTGGTCTGTTGTAGGGGGGGAAGAAGGGGAAAAAAGCCCCTGGAGAGAAGGGGAAGTGTGGGGTAGCAAAGGGGGCTGGCCTTGGTCGGGTGAATGGCCACCATCAAGAGAATGGAATGGAGAACATGACCTTGTTTGAGGTGGTAAAGATGGGGAAGAGTGCCACACAGGTTAGTACACACTATTTCTAATTTCAGAGATACAATAATAAACTACAGTCATTGTCAATGCAGGTTGGTGATGGTAGTGTTTTCAGATTAATGTGATATGTGGGTCTACTTTCAGTCCGTCGTTGATGACTGGATTGAGTCTTACAAAAATGATCGAGACATTGCGCTCCTGGACTTGATCAACTTTTTCATCCAGTGCTCTGGTTGTAAAGGTGAGGGGAATATTCATACACCCAAGAATGTACATGTGAAATACTTTGGAATTCAATATTAGAGCTGATTAATCAAGCTAAGTTTTTTTTTGGCTACAGGTGCTGTTAGTGCCGAGATGTTCAGACACATGCAAAACTCTGAGATAATTAGGAAGATGACAGAGGAGTTTGATGAGGTACTGACTGGTAAAATGCTTGCTGTCCATGGTTCTTTGCCTGTCTGTAGGCTCCTTTTAAAAAATGCTGCTAGTTTACGTTGTTATGTATGTTACTGCTAAAATTGCTATCCATAATACTCAATAATTCCACCCCTATTTTTCATATTCCCCATCCTATACTTTTTTTTTTATTGATGCTGGTTTACATTGTAATCAATATTTGCTATATTTTTGCTTTATATGTTTCTACTTACTACGTAGATGTCGTGGGCCAGGTCACACGAATGTCATTGTGCAGGATGGCGCTGTGTTATTTGGTGAATAAACTGACTTGCCTTGACTTGATTCCTGAATGTTACTGTCTGTGGATGCGTAGGACAGCGGGGACTACCCCTTAACCATGGCAGGGCCACTATGGAAGAAGTTCAAGTCAAGCTTCTGTGAGTTTATTGGGGTGCTGGTGCGGCAGTGTCAGTACAGCATCATCTATGACGAGTACATGATGGACACGGTTATCTCGCTGCTCACTGGCCTGTCTGACTCTCAGGTTCGGGCCTTCAGACACACCAGCACACTGGCAGGTCAGTATTCAGATAACAGACAGGTGAGAGGGGGCTGCACTTCACCTGCATTTAGCTGGGCTTAAGCAGTGGTCTTTTCTCATTGCTACAGTGTCCATCAATATGTCAGCCTACTAAATGTATGTCCAGTCTGCATTAATAGTGCCTTTATTAAACAACAATAGTCATTGTGTCTAACAGCCATGAAGTTGATGACAGCCTTGGTGAACGTGGCTCTGAACCTGAGCATCAATATGGACAACACCCAGAGGCAGTATGAGGCGGAGAGGAATAAAGTCATGGCTAAGAGGGCCAACGATAGGCTGGAGCTCCTGTTACAGAAGCGCAAAGAGGTGAGTGTCTTGTTTTGGTGCCGTTTAACTGGTGTTGTTTCCCTACCAGCTTTTTCTAATGATGGCTAGGAACTTTAAGAACACCCGGTCCTGTATATTGTAATTGTACTTTAATGAATGGGTGCTACTTGTGCTCATTTTAAATGTTTAATATAAATATGTAAAAGCTTGATGTTTTGGTCTTCATAAGGACCATTGTGTGATGAATGCTGTTCATGAAGTCGGCAGCTTTTATAATTTTTATTAGGTTTTGTTGATTGGTTTGGCCTAAACAACATTTATATCACCTTATTGTCTTTGACATTGTGTTTTTGGGCCTGTACACTCACACATTTTTTGCCCCATCCCCCCTTTTTTTTAGAAATCCAAATATCATTTTCAATTTTGTCTGTCTTCTCTTTTCAGCTTCAAGAAAACCAAGATGAAATTGAAAACATGATGAATGCAATTTTCAAAGGAGTGTTCGTTCATCGATATCGGTATGTTTTGTGCATTTTTGTCATTCTGTGAATAAAACAACAAATACAAGAAAACATGCATTATAGATTTTTTTTAATCGTGGGTGTTGAATGGTCTTTATAGTAGGTTTGTATTGATGTCAGGGGGTCTGGTTGTGAGTGCATTCACTAGATGTCAGAGTTTGTTCTATGTAGAAACCAACTTCAACTAACTGACATTGCAGCGAGGGTGGCTTCAGTGGCATGGAAGGCATACAGCAGCTGTGAGATGTGCAGCCGGGTCTTCCACTAAGCTGTTCTAAGGCTCTTGGGCGCCCCCTTGTGCTAAACAGCAGACAGCAACGGTTGCTAAGGCAGAACAGCTCATTATGGCACACCAGGTGCCTCTGATCTCCGTAGTTTTTTAAAACAGTACCACTTAGGTTTCTCTAATGAAGAAAACGTTTACAACCCCTCAGCATGGTGATATATAATTGGGTCTGTGAATAAATCTGGATATTTCTTCTTTATTTCACAGCGATGCCATAGCTGAAATCCGGGCAATTTGCATTGAGGAGATTGGGGTATGGATGAAGATGTACAGTGATGCATTTCTTAATGACAGTTATCTGAAGTATGTTGGTTGGACCATGCATGACAAGGTAAGTCATGCATCAGGTCATCATTTGTGGGAGGCTGGGAGCTCCTGAGTATATTGCCATTGCAGTCTCTTATACTATTGCAATGTACTGTGCATGTTTCGACAGTAGGCATATTATAACATTTCAGCCACCCAGAGTGACTTGCACACATTAATATGTTCTGAAGTAATGCTGCTGATACACACACATGAACGCTGTTTTGAGAGCTCCAACATCTACGGTTTAAATGGCAGTTCAAAAACAATTTTATTATTATGTGATTGCAGCAAGGAGAAGTGCGTCTGAAGTGTCTGACTGCACTCCAGGGCCTGTACTATAACCGGGAGCTCAACACCCGACTGGAGCTGTTCACCAGCCGCTTCAAGGTAGCCCAGTCGCTCCGCCTCAGCGCTGGCTGGCAAACACTGTACTTGACATACGCACACATCACTCTCAGCTCCAAGTTGACCTTACTGTCGTTGACAGGACCGCATTGTGTCCATGACTCTGGACAAGGAGTACGATGTTGCAGTGCAAGCAATAAAACTTCTCACTCTTGTCTTGCAGTAAGTAACATTGTCTTCAAAACAATTCTTACCCGTCGCCGCGTTGTCTAGCGCGTCGCGGTCCCTCGGGAGGCGGCGCTGACCCGGCGGAGCTTTGAGCCCCTTTGTGTTGTCGTCCTGTTACAGTAGCAGCGACGAGGTCCTGACGGCGGAGGACTGTGAGAGTGTTTATCACCTGGTGTACTCGGCCCACCGGCCCGTGGCTGTGGCTGCAGGGGAGTTCCTCTATAAGAAGTAGGTTTCACGCCAGCTCTCTGTGAAGCTGCGGTGGGAGAATGAAACGCTGTTCTGAAGTCGTTGGAATGTTGCTGTCCTCAGGCTGTTCAGTCATCGAGGCCCAGAGGAGGAGGGGATGCCCAGGAGGGGCAGGCAGAGTCTCAATGGGAACCTTATCAAAACCACTGTCTTTTTCTTCCTGGAGAGTGAGGTGGGTCCAGGCTTTTGCTACACGTTTGTGGTCTGGTACAGCAACTGTAAAATCAAGCGCGTCTAGAGGAGTCGTTGTTTCTTCCGATTTTCTTTGGCAACAGTGGCTACAGCTCAGGATTAATTTAGGCCACTTTTTTTCTTCTTTTTTTTTCTCAAAAAAGTCTAAAAGTAATGTTTTGAGTGAGGTGCAGAAGGGTTAATTTTAAGAGACCACTGCAAATTGAACGCTCAAAACCTTTCATTTCAACTTTTATTTGAAAAGAAAGAAAAAGGTGCAGTGGTCTCTTTAATTTTTTTTTCAGAGCTGTATATACACTGTCAGTTCATTATATCCGCCCCACGAAGCGAAGTCCTGGCTCCCTGCAAGCATACCTAATGATAATACTGAATAAATACTCTATTCATTTCAATGCAACATTCTTGGATACCTGATTTCCCTGACACCTAGTTGATTAAACAAAGGACTTTTGCTGTTAGCGAAGTTATTTGACCGTAAACTATTTACTTACCCTGATTCAGTTCCGGTGTTCTCATAGTTGTGGTTAGTGCTAACAAATGTTTAATTAATGGATATTAATATTGCTTTTTGGTCCAGTCTATGTAAGCTCACTACGTAGACCTGTGTGGCCTTCCATTCAGCCAGTAATGTACCCCCCATTGCATTCAGGATCACATTGTTTTGTCTTTTAGGCAGTGTGGCAGTCCTCACACTGATGTTACCAACCCAAATGGCCCTGTCAGTGAAGTACTGGGGAACACAGTGTAGGCACTACACTCAATATTCTTAAAAGTTTATGGTCTCCTGTTTAGACTGCTTTTGTAATAGTGGCCCTGTTGTCAGTGGGAGGGGACCCTGTTTTCGCATCTCGCAAAATCCACACAAGTAGGGATTTTGATTCCAGAAAAGGAATAATTCACATGAATGTTTCAACAAATCATGAAATATGGAAAATCATAAATGGTTAATTGCAGTGATGCGACCGGTTAAACATGGAACTTGAATAGCCAAGTGAATAGCCCATTTGGTGTCTGTATGGAGCCCTGCTTTTTAGTCTTTGTATTCCTGGCAGCTCCATACCAAACCACTGCCTGTCTGGTCACATATGGCGTGTCTGTGCTGTGATAACCTGTGGCTATTTGCAGCTCCATGAGCACGGGGCCTACCTGGTGGACAGCCTGTGGGAGTGTGCATCAGAGCTGCTTAAAGACTGGGAGAGCACCATCAGCCTGCTGCTGGATGAGCCCATGCCCGGGGAGGAGGGTAAAGAGGACAAACACACTTCAACACTCTCTAACTCACGCATACACTCGCACAGTCCTGTCTCATCAGTCCGTTTGTCCGTGTCCAGCCCTGACAGACCGCCAGGAGACGGCTCTGATAGAGGTGATGCTGTGTGCAGTCCGTCAAGCCTGTGAGTGCCACCCTCCAGTGGGGAGAGGCACGGGGAAGAGGGTGAGTGACTCCGCTACAACGGACCTGTTAAAGCAAGCCACGTTTGGCCGTTCGCCCGGGAGTCACCGGTCATATGAACAGCTGTCATAACAAGATGGTGACATCATCTCACTCTTTTCAATTCTCCTAGGTCTTGACCGCGAAGGAGAAGAAAACCCAGCTGGATGATCGGACGAGAATCACCGAGATTTTTGCCGTGGCGTTGCCTCTGTTGTTGGCTAAGGTCAGTTGGCAAGTTTTCTAAATGACTGGCACTGATTCTACTGGAAAGTGACATCCTCAACATTTCTGTTGCTTTCTCTGCTGTCAAGTCCGATACCTGACGGTCATGTTCTCTACTGGAAAGTTCCGTATTTCATGTGACAGTTGCTGTCCCAACTGTCAAGGCCTGTATATGTTGTCACGTCTTTTTACTGTAAAGCTGTCATGCATAACTCAGGCCCAGGGACGGCCGGAAAGACGCACCACTTCAGCCTAAGGTCTCTCGTTGTAGCCTGCCTCACAGGGCTTGACGGCTCACCCATTTCACTTATACTGGGGCTTCACGATTAGTATAATATATTGAATCGTCATTTCTGAGATATTTCCCAATTCTTAATTGCGTTTCCAAACACTTGAGTCATGCGTCTCATTCACCTGTATTTTCCAGAATTGGTGATCTAGATATTCCATATGTTAACATCGCAGTTTCCATCATCATTTGATTAAATGTGCAGCACTATGACCTACTATAATTTGTATTGCCTGAGCTGGACTTGAAGGATTCTGGCTAGAAAAGGTCAGCTGTTTCTTCCAGTGTAGGCGCACTCACGCTGCTTTACAAATGGTGAGTGTGAAGTCCTCTCTGACCCAGTACGTCTTCCTCCCACAGTACTCCGTTGACGCTGAGAAGGTGACCAACTTACTGCAGCTGCCTCAGTTCTTTGACCTGGAAATCTACACCACTGGTCGATTAGAGAAGGTTTGTAAAACATAGGTTATGGTCCCAGTAGGTCCTCCGAAAAGCCCCCGAGGTCTCTCACATTCCTTTGCTCTCTGTTTGTGCCCAGCACTTAGAGTCGTTGCTGCGTCAGATCAGGGAGGTGGTGGAGAAGCATACTGAGACTGACGTGCTGGAAGCCTGCTCCATGACCTACCACGCTCTCTGCAACGAGGAGTTCACCATCTTCAACAGGGTGGACATTGCCAGGTCCCAGCTACTAGACGAGCTGGTAGACAAGTTCAACAGACTCCTGGAGGATTTCCTGCAGGAGGTGGGCTCACTGGTTTGAGGACTCTGTCTGAGATCAGTTTCAGTATGTTACGACTAGGGGCCGTGACATTTCTCCCAGATTAAGGTGTGGTGTTGTGGATTGAGCCTGGGATTGTGACCAGCCTGCTACCTGTTGTTTCAGGGAGAGGAACCCGATGAGGATGATGCCTACCAGGTCCTCTCCACACTGAAGAGGATCACTGCTTTCCACAAGTAAGGCCATGAGCAGGATTCAGTGCAGAGTACGGTGTTTTTCAGACATGCGCCTGTGAAATGTTCCATAAGTCAGAACTCTTTCTGATTGGATTGTGTTCTTTTCTGTGCTCTGCAGTGCACATGACCTATCTAAATGGGACCTGTTCACCAGCAACTATAAGCTACTAAACACAGGACTTCAGAATGGCGATATGCCTGAGCAGGTACCTAATGCATAACACTTTATTCATTTGGTTTACACTTCAGTGGTTAAGCAGATGCTCTCATCCAGAGTCCCTTCCAGTTAGGGTGTATGTAAGATGGCTAGGTGAGACAGCTACACACCCATTTATAGTAGGTACATTTCACTCAAAGTACCTATCAGTCAGTGGAAGATGGAAAGGGAAGAACTGTAAGGGTTAGTGCACAAAAGGAATTGTGGAGTTATTAAAATGGTTTGAAAGGCGAAGCTGGTTCCCCTGAGGGCAGGGGGGTATGGAAAGGAGAATCTGTATGCTGATAGAAGTGTGGTAGATGTGCTGCATTAAGCAAGAGAATGGATTTCAGAAAAGATGCTAAGGGCTACGTTCTCAAAAAAATGTTGGGTTGAGAAGAACAATCACATATCCAAGTGAAAGCTCTGCTGTAGAAGAGTAAATAATGATTCCCAGGACGTTACTGTATGTCTCTCTACATTATGTTCAATACATATGAAAAAACATAGTCAGTCAATATATTTCCATCACAGACGTGAGTGAAATGGATTCAAAAGTATTACAGAAAAACACGGTTGTGGTTCCCAATTGGGATTGTCAGGCTTTGGCATGCATAAGTACACAGGTTTCTTGCTAAGGATGCTAGATTGTCTACAGCGTCAGTCTTCAGAGCAGCCCTGTAGCAGGTGATTGCTACTACCTCTAATGATAGCTGTAAGACCCCCCAACTTCAGAGTCAAAACAACACTGTGTTAGTTTTGTCCCTAGAAAAGCGTTGAAATTGAGAACCAGAGAACTTTGGAATGCTGTTTTGGTCTTTGCATGTTAAAATGAACTCAGAAAATGACTTGTGGATAATGAATCAGACTCATGTAATACATGTAATTTGTTTTTCTGTTAATCAAATCAAATAAATAATGACAAACTTAACAAGACATTCCCATTGCCCTAAGCAAACCTAACATTGTTATAGCACATCAATTTGTATGTTACTTAAACAGACCAGGTCCAACTATGACCAACATTGTTTTTTGGGGAGAACATTGTTTGAATTCATCGGGTAGTTATCTTTTCTTTTTGAACCAGCAGTCTCCAAAGCTTGAGGAAGGCAGGCTGGGTCATCTGGGTGAGACAGAACTTGACCCTTTGATGTATAAAACCCAGTGATAGTGTATGAACCTTCCGAATAGTATAACCATTTTTCTCTGCCTCCAGAAGGTTTATTAGCGGGAGCACAGATCTAACGAATTCCTATAAAATCTCAAAATGTTGGTTTTGTCACCCAGTCCTACCTTCTTATCCCCAGAGAGGATTCACTAATTGGAGGTTTGAAGAGAAAGGAGATGATGGTAAAGGGCTTAGCTGGGGTTAGGAGGAAGAAGTTTGAAACTTAGAGAAAGTGGCTTTAGGAGTCAAGGAAGGAAGATCTCACGTAATCCCAAAGGTCCAGTATCATTTACCTTGTAACGTTCTTTTTCCCAGATTGTCATTCATGCCATGCAGTGCACACACTACGTGATTCTGTGGAACCTAGCCAAGGTATCAGAGGGCAGCTCCAATAAGGTAAACCCGCTGATCAGTGACTAATGACTGTCCAATGTCTACCAATGGTTGTGGCTCTGGGGAGCAGAGGTACAAGCGATGCCTGGATAACAACTGGTTTTCTGCGTGAATACCAAGCTCTGTGAAACTCTGCGTCTCCAGGGGGACATGGTGACCCTGAGGAAGCAGATGAGGGCTTTTTGTCTGATGTGTCAGCGCTACCTCACCAGTGTCAACACCACGGTCAAAGAGCAGGTGGGTGGACCTACATCATGTCGGTGGGCGGGACCTAAAACATCATGTACTGATTTCCCTTAACTTCCTTGGCTGTAGGTGTGTGTTCATAAGTCCTGGTGTTGCTGCGCTGCTATATCAACTGGATCATTTTATAACCAGTGGAAATGCACTTAATTTCTTTGACGTGAAAGATGATTAACAAATCTTAGCGGGTGTTGTAGAATGATTTACGTTGGTAGCTGATCATCTTAGTCAATGCAATGATATTCTTGTTTTTGAAGTGACAAATCCGAATGTGTTTATTCTGATTTCTCTGTAAAGTTTCTTTCTTTTTTAAATATTTGTTTTCAGCCTACGTTTACATTCAGGGATGGGTTTAATTTAGATTTTACCACCCATCATCATGACAATGTTAATTTATCAAACATCCCTGCTTCCTCCTCGCTAGTTGCCATAAACAGCTAACTGGTGCTCTACTGTAGCCTACTAGCCACTTTCAAATGGTGAAAGTGGATTTATTTTTATACACTACACTGTTTACCACCAAATTATAATAATCCATTGGATATTTACTTAATGTCATTATTTTAGAGCCAGTTGACTCAAATATAAATTGTAAAACTGCTTGATATTATTACATTTTAAAACCCAGTTCCTTCTCCGTTTGTCACAGGATTGAGGTTTTGACCACCAATGTACCAATGTATTCTGCATGTCCCTTTTGCTCTTTCAACTCTTATATGGGTCCTTAAGACACTGCCTGGAGCACCACATCAAAATGAATAAATATTGTCCATATTACTGGTGCATATAGTTAAAATCTTTTTTACAGTTGGTTGTCGAAATGGAAAAAAAGAACAAGCTTGTTAATATGCTAATGTTAAACCTTGTAAAAAAACATGACCTCTGGAATCTGAAATTTTTAATATGATTATCAACTGCAAACATGTCAGCAGATGAGATGCGTCTCAACAGGTAATGTTTGTTTTTTTGCTCCCTTTCTCATGAGCACCAAAACATTCCCACACCTATTCATGAATACATATTTGCAAACTGCTTCAGTCTTCAGAGGACGAAACTAAAAGAGAATTGGCGGTCTTGGACGGAATGATGTCAAAATAGGAGCTGGATTGCCCATTGGTGGGTGCCTCTTTACAGCACGGTGGGACAACTACTGACATGAATGGCCTTTATAACTGAATGACTGAATGACTGTGTTCCAGGCCTTCACCATTCTGTGTGACGCCCTGATGATCTTCAGCCACCAGATGGTGTCGTCAGGCAGGGAGCAGCTGGAGCCTCTGATCTACACACCGGACTCCTCCCTGCAGGCCGAGCTGCTCAACTTCATCCTGGACCACGTCTTCATCGACCAGGACGATGACAACAACAGCACAGGTCAGACACAGCCCACCCTGCAGCTAGTCGCCGTAGGGACCTCCGAGAACACACAAAACGTCCAGCGTCTTCAATAAATGGGGACTTGGAAATGTGTGATTTTTCATCTCTTCATTTTATTAGATGGGCAGCAAGATGACGAAGCCAGTAAAATTGAGGCTTTACACAAGAGGCGGAATCTGCTGGCAGCGTACTGCAAACTGATAATTTACAATGTGGTGGAGATGAACACTGGAGCTGACATCTTTAAGCAGTACATGAGGGTATGTCTGGCCTTCCATCCTGTTCAACTCTTGAATAGAACCGACTGGCTACCGTTCCACTGTCTAAAACCCGGATTACTGGGACTAAAGACGTGGCCATTTCTGTCTGTATGCAGAATCATTCCTGTTGCATGGCTGCTGTGCTCAGCTGAGACTCCCGCATCCTTAATCTCTGTTCTCTGGTGTAGCCTAGCAGCATGTCGTACGCTCACCTGTTCAACTGTTACGTTCCATGTCAGTAGGTGTTGCGCTGCCTTTCACCCTCAGTTTTACTCCCTTGCAGTGAGTCTACGTGTCTGTATATTGAAAATAGCCGCGGGAATACTAGAACTAAAAGAAGATTACCACAAATATTTTACGTTGTGTTTCTCTCTAGTATTACAATGACTACGGAGATATCATCAAAGAAACGATGAGTAAAACAAGACAAATCGACAAGATTCAGTGTGCCAAGACCCTCATTCTAAGTTTGCAGCAGGTAAGCGGAGAAATTAGTTTAGATACAATGTTAATTTAACATTGTATTTAAATTGTCTTAATTTTGTGATAATGTGTTCAATAACTGTTTTAAAAGTTGCAACACTTCTCTTTCAGCTTTTCAATGAAATGTTATCTGACCTCGGCTGCAATTTTGATCGCTCGTCCTCGTCTTTCTGTGGTATTAAAGAACTGGCCCGACGTTTTTCGTTAACCTTTGGCCTGGATCAGCTGAAGACCAGAGAGGCTATCGCCATGTTACACAAGTAAGCCTGCAGTAAATGTGAAATTCTTGAGAGGAAATCAGTCAAAATATTTAACAGCTCTACAGAGATGCTTTGATTTGAGGCTCCTCAAACTTCCAGATCTGTTCAGGTGTTTTGCGGCTGATTACTTCAACCCGCTCCTTAAATGTGTTTTTTTCCCTCTTTTGCTGCAGGGATGGAATTGAGTTTGCTTTCAAGGAGCCCAGCCCACAGGGAGAGGGAAACCCTCCTCTCAACCTTGCCTTCCTGGACATTCTTAGCGAGTTCTCCTCTAAACTGCTTCGCCAGGACAAGAAGACTGTGTAAGTTAGAGGGATTTGTTGGACTTCTTCCGTCATCCAAGGTTCCATGTGCATCAGTAACTGTCTCGTTGCCAATCAGGCCTCCGTTTCCCGAGATGACTTGTTGGGGTCTTCTGTCCTCTGTAGTCACCTCTACCTGGAGCGGTTCATGACCTTCCAGATGGCCCTGCAGCGAGAGGACTGCTGGCTGCCCCTCATCTCCTACAGGAACTCGCTGCAGGCTGGAGGGGACGATGACACCATGTCTGTCATGAGTGGCTACAGCAGCCGAGGTTCCAGCATCAGGAGTAAGAAGGCCAAGCCAGCCAGCACAGGGAAGAGGAAACTGCCTGAAGGTGAGGGAATGAACAGCCTGGTCAGCACACTGTGGCACACCAGTATTACAGCAGAAACCTCAATGAGTTGATATATAATTCATAGATGGTTCCAGAATCTGACATTCTCTTGGCCCACTAAGCTTTTTCAAGCACATGCAAAAAGCCCTCATAAGCATTACATGAAATCTAGCCAAATGTGCAGTTTGATTTTAACTTCATATGATAAATATATTTTTTATTGAAGTAGGTGTCTGCTAGATGTTCTGATGTAATGTTGGAATTCTGAAAAGCCAACCAGCTGAAATGTCAGAGCCGTGTGTAGACAGCCTGCTGTATAACGTGTTAAACCCCATGAAACAGAGGACAGTAGCAACTGAAATGTCAGAGCCGTGTGTAGACAGCCTGCTGTGTAACGTGTTAAACCCCATGAAACAGAGGACAGTAGCAACTGAAATGTCAGAGCCGTGTGTAGACAGCCTGCTGTGTAACGTGTTAAACCCCATGAAACAGAGGACAGTAGCAACTGAAATGTCAGAGCCGTGTGTAGACAGCCTGCTGTGTAACGTGTTAAACCCCATGAAACAGAGGACAGTAGCAGCTGCAGCACAGACGCACAGGTGTGGATGAACCGGGAGCAGAATGTTCAGACGCCGGTGATGATGCCCTCGCCGCACCTCACCTCCACTGTCCTGAGGGACCCCAAGAAGATGAGGCCAGAGGAGAGCTACATGGGCGTCTACGCCATGACGTCAGAGCAGCAGCAGCAGCAGCACCATCAGACCCCCATGGACTACAAGTACGGATCACTCATCCATAGTCCAATCTGCACAGTATTACTGGAGAGCCTCCCTTGTCATTAATACCTCCAGAAAGTTAGTTAAGCAATACTGGACTGTAATGCGATACTTCTTTAAAAATCCATTCCAGCGTGTCCAGTAAATGGGAAGCCATGCTGAACTTTTGGCTCCCAAATGTATAATACGTGCCCTTGTAATGTTTTTTATTACATTCTCAAAACTGTTTTTCTTGGAATTAGCCAAGAAGAAATGACTGGCATGGCACATTAAGATTGACAGATATTGGTAAGGATTTGAAAACAAATAATGATCTCTGCATATGTGGTGTTTATCAACTAACACATATAAAAAACTATTAGAATCTAAATATTCTCCCAAGTTTTTTCCAACCCAATTTGGAAATGGAGAATAGGCAATAATGGCCTTGCCACGTTGTAACTTGGATTTGAACACCTGGCCACAAGGACACAGCTTTACTGGATATTTGTACAAATATTCATGGTGGGAAAGAAAACGTATTTCTCTGACATTTTGAAGAGAAAGGAATGAATTCACTGGAAACCAACCTTTTGGGTAATCTGGTCATCCTCGTCTTGCTTTAGCAACATGTTATGAATGATTTTCTTTAATAAAATCACTCTAGTCCAACTCCTGTTTGAATAAATATGTCTGTCTTTATTAATGTCTGTATTTCTCCCCAGTACCCAGGTGACATGGATGCTGGCCCAGAGACAGCAGGCAGAGGCCCGACAGCAGCAAGAGAGAGCCAATATGCAGTACGCCAAGATGAGAAGCCACATGCAGCATGCTATGTAAATCAGCTCTTCTAGACCACTTTGGTGTTTCAATCTCAGTATAGAACATAGTCATTCAGGCCCACAAGTGGATTGTGTGTAGTCATTTGTGGCCGTGTTTTTGACCCTTTAGCCGACGTGGTTCTGGACTCATGGAAGACGATGAGGAGCCAATTGTAGAGGATGTTATGATGTCATCAGAGGACCGTTTGGAAGATCTCAATGAGGGCATGGATTTCGACACTATGGATATTGATCTGGTAAAAATTCTGACTCTATTTAATCCTAAAAATGCAGGCTCTGTCTCATTTTATATACACCGTTCAGCCATAACATCATGATCACTGACAGGTGGTGGGATATATTTAGCAGCACGTGAACATTCTGTCCTCAAAGATATGTTAGAAGCAGGGAAATTGGGCAAACTTAAGGATCCGAGCGACTTTGACTGGGCCAAATTATGATGACTAGGCGACTGGGTCAGAGCATCTTCAAAACTGCAGCCCTTGTGGGGTGTTTCCAGTCTAACTTATGTCAGTTTGTTCTAAATAAATACAAATGTATAGTAACGATTTAAACTTTAATTTATTTAATTCATCAAAACCAATGTGTGTTTTTGAGCAGTGTATATGTGCTACAGAATTTCAAGGGGGTCTTTTTGGCTTTACCGCAACACCTTTACCGACAGTGGCTAACAATCATCTTGTTGTGCTGTTATTGTTTAGCCCCCCTCAAAAAATCGCAGAGAAAGATCGGAGCTGAAGCCGGACTATTTTGATCCTTCTTCAATCATGGATGATTCGGTGGGTATTGGTTCAAGTACAGTCATGTCTACAGTTAAACATGGAACAAACTGTATGAATGAGTGGCAGTGCAGATCTGAGGTCTTTAGTATGCATATTCTAATGAAGATTCTATTATCCTATCCTTTAATTCACTTTTCAATATTGTACATCAAGTAAAACAATTAAATTGAATATTTTCTTTCTTTTTTAGGTCCTTAATGTTTCAATGTTCTAAGCTGATTATGGTAGATTTGCGTGAAGAGGACACTGTGTTACCAAGAACCTTTTTGACGACGAAGTATTCTCTGTAGAGAATTGTTTTAAGATTTGCCCATGGGACTATTTGCTTGTGAGGCAGCAATGGTTGCCCCTTTGACAACTTGTTTGAATTCCATCTTTTGTCAATGGGCAGGTCATGTAAATACAGTGTCTGACATCTAAAATTATCACATCTGGCATGGCATGTAGCCATATTAATATACATATATACAGTAAGAGAAATGTGAAATGTCTTCATATTGTTGGAAGGCCTTACCGCAAATATGAAACACCGGGTTCTCAGAATTCTCTCTGTCATGGTATTTTTTAGAGGTTTATCTGTTCTGCTTTTATAACTTATAGAATACTTTGATTTATAGATATTTTGTAATGACAATCAGATGTAAATCAGTACTTTATAATCATGTATTATTCATAGAGAGTACAGAAATTAACCTTTGTAATGGAATTTCTGGTGTGTAACAATGGATGTGGCCTGCGGTTTATTTCCCCCCCAGTGTTATAGGTGAATCCTCTTGGTGAATTTATAATGCCCAAATGCCATTTGACCAATTCACAGGCTTAGTATGAATTCTGAATAGCTTTTGAAGGTTTGATGATTTGAATGCATTGTGGCTTTTGAAGAGTGGTACAAAACTATAAAGTGCAGAGGGTTTGTACAAATGAGCGGTCAAAATATTCTGTTATACCACTGTGTTGTGTCTGTAAGAGAACTTGTTATAGAATGTTTCTAAAATGCCACATTTAAGAGTTTGGGTTAGCTATCATGGTATCATAATATATTATTATATATAATGAAATATATAATTATATATTATACAGTTATTAAAAAAAGTGTAATATATTGTGAATCGGTGCTCATTTTATATTTGCTCAGTTTTTGTTAATTATAAATTCAACTTAGGAAAGGTTCAATAGAATGTAAACTGGTTTAAATTAACCTCCTAACTCATGTGCAGTTATGCATAAGAATTTACCTTTGAATTTGTATGTTTATGTTCTGTTTGTCTTTTCTAAGGGTTCTTGTTTAAAAACTTTTATTTACCTCTGTGTACATTAGGTTGGTCTGCAGATTCCCAACAAGCTTTTCTGAAGGAATACAATTGTAATCATGAATATTGTAAATGATAGTTTTATACAGCCACAACAGCTTAATACACAGCCTCTCCATTTTCTAATGCCAAAATGTTAATCATAATCTAAATACAAAACTACAAACCGGAGAATTTAATATTTTTCATTATTTAGATTGTAGCGATGTTAGACGGAAAATGATAAAGTCAATGAAATGCATAGTTGTTTAACTTAAATTTGATGTAGGCTTCATACGGTCATTTTAATCTTTTCCTTCTGTTGTCCTTGCATTGAACTGCTGAAAGTGTGTGCATACGTCTATATGTGTATGTATACACATACATATATGGTATATATTAAAATGTATATACATTTGTGTTTTTTATTCTATTTACAATGTGTCCACTGTACCATTTATGGTTTGTATTTATGTATGGAGACAGTAACTTTTTTGAACAAAATAAACCCCCTGCAATTGTGTGATGATTTGATTTAAGTGTTAGCTGTTTTTCTAAGGCATATTAGGCTTTAATGTCCATTGGTTTTGTGACCTGGATTTTAGTCACTGTTATCTAGGGTTGTAGGGGTGTCAGTACTGGGATAGTGATTATATAAACCCTGTATTTTGGGGGTTTGGATTAGGCAGGTGTGGTCTTACTTGGGTACTGTGTACACACTCGTAGAAGTTGGCATGTGGGTGACCTTCAGATGCTTTGTGCTAACCTTTGCAGAGAAGTTGCATCTCGACAATACTGTTCATTAACTGAATTTCAGATCCTCCCGTCATCACATGTGCTCAACATCCTATGCTCTGAATACATGAGTATCAAAGAGGCTCAAGCACGCTAACCCCCACTGGTTTACATTAGATCTGACATGTTTATTTTAGCATTTTTATTTTAGTTCATTAAACGTATGGTTAAACTGGAGTACCTGACATTTACTCCGCGTCCCACGATGCATTAGTGTTTGCATTCTTTGACCCTGTGCGTTCAGCCTGACATCCGGGCTATGTGTGGTATTGTGGGGAAGATGGCGACACTTATTCTCCCTGCTGATTGGATCAAAAACTGGGAAAAATCAGGAAAACATGAGTTGTAAGTTGTATTATTTTGTTAAATTGTGATGACTATTGTCTTGTTGTTTCGTTTTCTATTAGGCTTGTGGAGAAATGCAACCGGTTCCCCGTACAATACTTAGCTAGGCAATCTCGCAATGTGAATTAGCCAACCTAGCATGCTAACTAGCTATAAAGAACAGAAGAAATACTACTTTAAATAGCAAGGGGCCGTTCACAATAGCAACACAAAGTTGGCTACGGGTCAATAATGTAGTTTGGGCAAATATTTGGGTACAAAACTCATCAGATTTCATATCTATTTCATAACGTTAAAAAATCCTACACTGCTGGCCCGGGTTTATTGTATGCTAACTTTATTCGAGTCCGCCAGTACTCCAATGCAACTACTTACCACTAACTAGTTAGCACAAAAGCCAGAAGGCTTGATTGTAGCTAGCTACAGTAGTTTTTTATTGTTATTGTGGTTGAGTTAATGTGAGATTTGTCTGGCAGTATTGTAACACCTACTGGTTAGTAGTTACCTAGTTAATTTAGGAACAATATAATTACTAGCTAGTGTACCGTGATTTTTCGTTAGTTAAATTGCACAACATGAGTTTTGCGTACACAAAATAGCTAGTAGCTAGCTAAGTAACGTACAGAGTATAGCTAACGTTATTGTACCTAGCAAGCTGGTGGTGATTGTACACTCACCTGATTGGCTACACGAAAACATTAGCTAGCCAGCTAGCTAGCTAGTTAGCCACTTTGTCTAAAATAGCCACCACCTGTACAGTATCAAACTCGCCAGGTTTGTTAGCTGTCTTTTTACATAATGCATGCATGCATGTATGTTTTACGTAATGCATGGTTTACCGGCAGCTAACGTTATCACTTGTCTAGCTAGATTGCACACCAGCCTGGTAATTCTAATAGAAGGCCATTTAGCTAGCTAAGCAAGGATTTTACCCTCGGGTTGGTAGCTTCAAGTACTGTGTGTGGGTAGAGGTAACTGAATTGAAACATGTTGACAACAGAACTAGGTAGTTGATATTGTTGAGACGATTACAGGTGATTAGTAAAAGGCAACACCAGTTGGCATAGATCAAAATGTAGTTATGCCATCCCATTGTAGTTGTTAACTGGACATTAGAATACAGTTTTTACAAGGTGTGTAGTACGTCGAAAATAGTCTTACTAATTGATTCTTGAAGTATATATATACACAGTAATTTATAACGTTTGTAAACAATATAAATAATCAAACAATGCCTATCTTAAACATTGCATGCATTACTTTACGATTCTCAAGTCTCTCAGCTTTTTACCCTAATAACGTTTAATGTATTGCATTCGTCTTGTGCCTGTTTCAAGATCCAAACCAAATTAGATTTTAACTAGTTTATCCATATTGGAAAAGTGGTTATTAAGAAAATAGGAAAATATTTCTGTCCTTAAAGCATAAAAACATTATTATAAATACTAGCAATTCCGTAGCTGAAAATTGTCCTTATAAACTTGAACAAAGAATATCTCTTGTTTTACAGCATTACTTAGCTTCTGGAAGTATTTAGAGCCCTTCACATTCTCTCCATTTTATTTTTGTTCTAGACTACATTTATTATTGATTACATGAACCTACACACAATACCCCATAATGACAAAGCAAAATATTTTTTAAGTTGCTGTCAATTTATTCAACATTAAAATAAGTATTTAGTCATTTGTAGAATAAAGAGTTCATGTCTTTCTGGGTATGTCTCCACTAGGTTTTCATTCCTAGATTTGGGCAGTCTCTCTTATTCTTACTAGTAGATCCTTTCTTGTGTGGGAGGTGTCTGTAAACTTGGGTCAACAATAAAGTGGTTTGCGTTGTGGTCCTGCTAAAAGATTAATCTTCACCCCAGTCTAAGGACTTAATACTCTGTATCAGGTTTTCTTCAACACCCTCTTTGTAGTTTGCTCTTCATCCTTCCCTCATTCCCGACAGATTTCCCAGTTCCCATAACATGATGCTCCCAACACCGTGCTTCCCTCTTGCTAGGTGACAAGTGGTGTTTTTTTTTTTTTTCCAAACATGACGTCATTTATACATATCTAGTTCTCCCACCTCTGCAGATAAATAATCAAGCTCTTTAGAGTGGCCATTGGGTTCTTGATCACCTTCCAGACCAATGCCGCTTACTTTGTGTTGCCGGGCGGTTCTAGGAAGAGTCTTGGTATTTACAAATTTGATCCATTTCACATTAATGATGCCTATTGTGCTCTGGGGAACTCTGGAGGCTTTAGCCTTTTTTTATAATCTTCCCCATATCTGTGCTTGAACACAATTCTATCTCAGAGGTCTATGGATAATTCCTTGGACTTCATGGCATGGTTTTTGCTTCTGACTTGCTCTGTGAAGTGTGGGACCTTGTGTGGCTTTCTAAATCATGTCCATTTAATTAAATCGGTCTCAAGTTTACTCCCAAGTTCTAGAGACATCTCAAGATGTATCTTGAGATGAATCTGAGCTCAGTTTCTAGAAAGGTGTTTGCTTTGTCTTTATGGGGTAACGGGTAGCAGTTGTCCTAACTGTTTTTTGGGGCATTTCTTTTTCCCTGTTATTGTTTATTACAAGAACAAACAGTTTCCCCCAGCACTGTTCCTTATTTTTTTGCTAGATATAAACAAACATTTTGGTTATTTAGCCACTAAAAGATAGATGGCAATTATTTCAACAGACAAAATGGTTTTCCCCAATTTCTCAATTAAATACATAAATAACATATTAAAAAATTCATTGTAATATCTCTAAATAACGAAATGTTCCCATGCTCAGTCATGCCAAAATCTTGAAGCCTGAGTTCAAGCAAACTTTTTGCAGATGAAACGAGGGGGTTACCATGATTTTGAAACCAACATCAATTGCTCTATATAGTCCTGTGTGGTGCCACTTGCTAGCTTGAGCCAGCTATGGAAGAAGGTTTAAATGTTATAATGTTCCGTTCCTCCCTGGCTTTTAGTGTGCATGCAAATTTTCAGTTATGAAGCCAAGGTGGTGAAACTGAATGAGAGTAGGTGTCTTGTGTGCCACTTCAGTGAAACATTTTGGGATTGACTGCTTTGTACTACTAATAGTATCCAATATTGACAATACAAATTAATTTGCATGTCTTATTATACAGCCAATGGTTTTATCACTCCTGGCACTTATCACTTTTTGCACTAACTGGCTGGACAGTTATTCACCATGCTTCACCTAATATGCTGACCGGCTGGCTATAGGAGCTGTTATTTAGCTAAATATTTCAAATTTATTTTATTTCAATCAAATTTATTTTATAAAGCCCTTTTTACATCAGCAGTTGTCGCAAAGTGCTTTCACAAAACACCCGACCTTAAACCCCAAGGAGCAAACAACAGTAGTGTTGAACTTCAGTGGCTAGGAAAAACTCCCTATGAGAGCCGAAATTTAGGAAGAAACCTAGAGGAACCAGGCTCCGAGGGCTGACCAGTCCTTTTTTTTGTATTTATAATACAAAAGGGCAATTCTTTATTTCACATTTGGATATTAATTGTGTTACAGCAAATAAATGCCCCAAAATAGCATGTTGGTTTTTACTAAAACACTTGTAAGTGTATGGGGTTTCCAACCTTATGATGCTTTGATTACCTTTCGTGGTAGTTCTTGAGGTAAAAAAATAGACCTCACATTATTCCTGACACAAATCAGTCCTCATACTGTATTAACTTGACTTCTTTTCTCACAGTTGTGGTTAAAACAACCAGGCAAATAAATCTAAACTTTAAAAAAAACTCTACAATCTTCACTGTAGGCTGCATTGTGCACATTGTGTTTCTGCCGCTGTCATTGGTAATAATAGGGATAGCTAGTTTCATGACATGTTTTATTACCCGTTTTTCTCAGTAAAAAAAAAATCAGCATCTGGTATTATTTGCTAATATCATACACTTTTTTTTGCTAGCACTTTTTATGTTAGATTGGTGCTACTTTCACTGCTCATTCATTTTGTTCAAGAGTGTGAAACTAGCAGTTAGAGCGTGAAAGTGACATTGAGAGTTATCGGACAAAATATAAATTTGTCCCTGCCAAAATATATTATCTATCTGGATATCAGAGTTAATCTCTGCTTATGTTAAATGAATGTGCACAGATGATCAAAAGGAGCTATAGAAAAAAAACAGTGCAAAAAGGTTTTATAAAATGTTTCTCTTGATTTTAAATTAATTTACTCATCTGAAATGTAATCTGCAATTTTTAATAATGTTACTGTAACCTTAAAGAAATATATATTTTTTTAAATGTAATCCTGAATGGTAACAGTACATATTCTTAATTGGATTACCCAATCCCCTTTACATGTAATCCACTTCACAACTCTCTATTTACTACCCACATAACTAACTATAATTTACTTTTTACAGTAAGTGAAATTAGGTAGCTAGCTAATTATTTTTGCCCCTTTTCACAGTGTACAGCTTTGTAAGAATCTTGCAGAAAGAAACGACAATGACAGCACAATAAAAGGTAAGCTCCAACCTGAAGGTACACCTCTGTGTGCGTGTGTACACATGCATGTGATTTGTTTGGAAAATTTTGTTAAACATTAATATTCAGTAATGCTGTTTAATGTTGATATAGCATGATAATGAGATTACTTCTCAACAGCTCTTCTGCTGTTGGTGTTTGTAGGTGTAATTCTGATACATTGTATTGGGAGTAATTATCTTCCTGTTTGTATCTTGCCTCTGTTCTCTAGATATACAGTCTGCTTTGTACGAACTCTGCTGGCATGTCATACAGGGGAACTTCAAGCTGGACCTTGCTGCTAGTGTCCTCAGTGACATGATGGTGTGTATGGAATTCCTTAAGCAGGGCCATTTCAATGCACAGACTTACTCGTGTTCCGGGGGGCCACTGAGTATTTAAAAACAACAACAAAATGTAAATATATACAGTGGGAAGAACAAGTATTTGATACCCTGCTGATTTTGCAGGTTTTCCTACTTCCAAAGCATGTAGAGGTCTGTAATTTTTACCATAGGTATACAAAAATCCAGAAGCTCACATTGAATGATTTCTAAATAATTAATTTGCATTTTATTGCATGACATAAGTATTGGTTAACCTACCAACCAGTAGGAATTCAGTTTCTCTTTCTTTAAGAAGCCCCCCTGTTTTCCACTCATTATCTGTATTAAATACAACTATTTGAACTCGTTACCTGTATAAAAGACACCTGTCCACACACTCAATCAAACAGACTCCAACCTTTCCACAATGGCCAAGACCAGAACTGTGAAAGGACATCAGGGATAGAATTGTAGACCTGCACAAGGCTGGGATGGGCTTCAGGACAATAGGCAAGAAGCTTGGTGAGAAGGCAACTACTGTTGGTGCAATTATTAGAAAATGGAAGAAGTTCAAGATGACGGTCAATCTCCATGCAAGATCTCACCTCATGGGGCATCAATGATCATGAGGAAGGTGAGGGATCAGCCCAGAACTACACGGCAGGACCTGGTCAATGACTTGAAGAGAGCTGGGACCACAGTCTCAAAGAAAACCATTAGTAACACACTACACCGTCATTGATTAAAATCCTGCAGCGCACGCAAGGTCCCCCTGCTCAAGCCAGCGTATATCCTGGCCCGTCTGAAGTTTGCCAATGACCATCTGGATGATCCAGAGGAGGAATGGGAGAAGGTCATGTGGTCTGATGAGAGAAAATTAGAGCTTTTTGGTCTAAACTCCACTCGCCATGTTTGGAGGAAGAAAGATGAGTACAACCCCAAGAACACCATCCCAACCGTGAAGCATGGAGGTGGAAACATTCTTGTGGGATGCTTTTCTGCAAAGGGGACAGGACAACTGTACCGTATTGAGGGGAGGATGGATGGGGACATGTATCGCGAGATCTTGGCCAACAACCTCCTTCCTTCAGTAAGAGGATTGAAGATGGGTCGTGGCTGGGTCTTCCAGCATGACAACGACCCGAAACACACAGCCAGGGCAACTAAGGAGTGGCTCCATAAGAAGCATTTTAAGGTCCTGGAGGGGCCTAGCCAGTCTCCAGACCTAAACCAATAGAACATTTTTGGAGGGAGCTGAAAGTCCGTATTGCCCAGCGACAACCCCGAAACCTGAAGGATCTAGAGAAGGTCTGTATGGAGGAGTGGGCCAAAATCCCTGCAGCAGTATGTGCAAACCTGGTCAAGAACTACAGGAAACGTATGATCTCTGTAACTGCGAACAAAGGTTTCTGTACTTAATATTAAATTCTGCTTTTCTGATGTATCAATTACTTATGTCATGCAATAAAATGCAAATTAATTATTTAGAAATCATACAATGTGATTTCACATTTCAAGTGTACCTATGATAAAAATTACAGACCTCTACACGATTTGTAAATAGGTAAACCTGCAAAATCAGCAGTGTATAAAATATTTGTTCTCCCCACAGTATGTATTTATTTTGTACTAGAAGTCAATGTCCAGTTGACACAAATAAACAGTTATTTTATCTATGTAATCTATTTAGGCGCCCTGAAAATTTTATAAAATATATTTAAGTGATTGACTGCTTACTAACATTTGGATTTGTTGAAAGTGAATGGTTGTCACACTGGCAAAATGTTTGGCAGCAGTATTCTTCAAGTGCGCTCTTGCTAGTAGCCTAGCCTGTTCAAAATGCAAGAAAGAAGGTATAAGAGAGACCAAGGTATGCTGAATTTTATTGGCAAAAACAACGCAGCTTTTTGGTAAGCCAGCCAGCTGCCATTTCCAATCAGCTGCCATCTGGGAGTGAAACCGCGCCTGGGATTATGAGCTAGCTGCAACAACCGGGTTAGCTGCAAGCTGGAATCATGTGGACCGGCACACACTCACACTGCCAACAACTGATATCACAGTGGTGAAGAGTTAGGGATGACTCAACTTTTTCAGGATTAATATAAACTATGGTGTTTGGACCAAAATAGATTAAATTCGCAAATGGGCCGATGGACAGGCCACGTGTTAGTAACCTAAAGATGCGATTGGTGTTGTCCGGTTTCCATGCAATACGGATTACTAATAATGTTCTGCATGATATACGCGACCATTCAAACGTTAGGGGTCACTTATATATTTCCATGAAAACATACATGAAATTTGATTGTTTTCGATGAGTTTACCCTGTACAAACCTTCCACTTCACCATCACCAACACACCCCCAGACCATCATATTTCCTCTATCATGCTTGACAGATGGTGTCAACACTCCTCCAGCATCTTTTCATTTGGTCTGTGTCAAAAGAATGTTGTTCTTTGTGATCTGAGCTCAAATTTAGATTTCTATATTTATAAAGTAAAAATAGTTACATATACCTAATATTTTACTTTATGTAATGGTATTCCTCGTGGTAGATAGCTTATACACTGAAGTGCCAAAAATAACTGATACACCAGTCTAATACTTAATAGGCCTCCCACGGGAGCGCAGAACTGCAGAAATACGACATGGCATGGACTGCACGAGCTTGTGGAGGTATTCTGTAGGTCATCAACACATTACTTCCTGTCCACAATTCTGTTGTATTCCAAGGTGTAGGATTTCTGTGTTCCACAGCCCGTTACATGGCATCCCAGATGTGTTCGATAATGTTGAGATCTGGTGACTACGGTGGGAATGGTGAGACCCGAAACTCAGCTGAGTGTTCCTCTAACCATGATTTGGCGTGTCTAGACTTGTGTGGCGGCGCACTGTCCTGTTGGAAGAGGCCAAACCCATCAGAATGAACGCAGGACATGAACGGGTGTAACTCATCAGAAAGGATGCACACACAGCGTTCACCTGTCGGATACGTTTGTAGGCGTACCAGGGGTCCAATTTAATGTCAGCTAAATGAACCCCCTACCATTACGGGGCATCGTCAGTCTGTACAATGCCCGGTTGACACGCGGGATCATGGGGTTTTCACCACACCCGGATCTTTCCATCTGCCCGTAACCGTTGGAAACGCCACTCGTCAGACCAGGCGAGGCACATAGCTGTATGTTGAGTATTTATCAGGGGTACTCTAGTTGGGCTCCTAACGCCCATTTCCAGGGGGGAATGTTACAGAGTCCTTACACTGATGTTTTCTGAGGGCCCAGCATTGAATGCAGATGTTATTTGAGGCAGTGTTGCACACATATCACAAAAAACGATTCTTGCCAGCTGATGCTGGTCACATTCTGCCACAGTATTTTTACGGCCACAATGTTTTGTCAGAATTACACCCTTGAAATGGTTGTATGTGAAAATCCAAACATCTCCTCTACCTCCGAAATGCTATGACTCATTACAAGCTCCAACTATTAAAATGCATTGAAAATCGCTTTAATCATGACCACTTGCCATTCTCATGGCGGAAACCGCTCTAGAGGCTTCTACATATGTCCATCACTTTATATATGCAACCAGTGACATGCACGGTGACGCTGCTGTATATTTTGTATGAGTTCATCTGTACCAGTTTTTCTGGCACTTCAGTGTACAGACAGAGTACACAATCTACACAAAGTTTACATACAAGTATAGCTACAAGTAACAAGTATTTAGTTGATCCATTCATCTATTATTCATTGATTAATCTATTTTTTTTATTTGCAGGAACTGCGGGATGACATGGCATCCATTTTAGCTGATGTTTTCTGTATACTAGGTGAGAATGACTTGGCATGCGTTTCAGGTGTATTTTTATTTGCAAAGAAATGTGGGGCAGAATTATAGTGTTATGTTTTACGTTTTATTTGACAGACATAGAAACCAGTTCTTTGGAGGAAAAAAACAAACGTGACCATTACACCCAGCTAGTAGGAGCATGTTTGGTAAGTGCCTTTTCCTGTTTTGGTAGCAAAGAGCAAAAATTACTTCTCATGAAATAATGTCAAACATTCACTAGGGGGCATTATTGATCAAAGTCTGTTGTATTTTCTTAAGGACAAAACACTAAGTATGTTAGTTTCCATCTTCAGTTGACACTGCATGAATTTTTTTAAGACCACCAATTGGTTATTGACGAATGTAACTGCATCATGAGCTTGTCAAGATTTCCCCTGTAATAGTATTGCTGATGAGCAAACCTGCGTTGCGTCTACACCTTTTTACATAACAGAAAGTATGCAAATTTCATATTCATTTGAGCTAGTCTATATTTAAAGTATGTATCTGAATCTTTGGTCAGTTATATTATAGTTGCTCAATGGAATTTTGCACCCCTTTTCTTTGAATTAATGGTTTTGACCAGTGCAATTTGGGGTCTCCCAGGTGAACATCCCATCTGTAAAAACCCAAAATATAAGCTTTCTTAATTTGTTTGTAAACAAACACCATATAACCTAAAAAAAAATTTCCAACTGTTAATTTAGATGTCATGAACAGACAGTCATGTGTTCATAAATATCAGAGTGACTGCATTTATCCTGTCATCCCTTATCTTTTTATCAAATCTGGGGCTACAGAATGCTTTATTGTTATAACTGCAACCTGCGGCTTTACATTTGCTATAATTTATAATGTATTTATCAGTCTTTATATACGTTTCATTCCCTCATTCCCTCTTTTAGTTCTTTGTGCCAGATGCCATCCTGAAGGAGAGGCTGGACCCAGAGACTCTTGAGTCACTTGGACTCATAAAGCAAGCCCATCAGTTCAACCAGAAAATAGTCAAAATCAAGACCAAACTATTGTAAGTAGAACAGGGACAAAACTCGTGCACTCACTCTCGCTAACTGATGTGCTGTATTATACATTTTTGCATTGATCTACTTTTATCTTCTGTTTTTATGTTTGTTTCATTTCTGCAACTGCCAGAGGCAATTCCATAGTTACAGCATTACGCTTTGTCTGAATGTTACAAAAACAAATCAGAATGACAAAGATGGATTGAGTTACCAGCCTAATTTAGACAAGGCGTCTTGCGGCCTAAGCAATAAATTCATAGGGAAAGGGAATACATTTCTGTAATTAAAAGTTAAATGTGAAAAGGTTTTGGGTATGTAAAGTTAGGCTGAGCAATCTGAAGGAATTTGGGACATGCAAAAATTAAGCAAACAGTGTAATAGTTGGCTAATTTACCTAACCATCTTATCTAGGTCATTCTGTGCCACAGGCACATATACTCGCCCAAACTAATAGCATTCTGCAATGCCAAGGGCGCATATAGTCACCCAAAACGTGTGAGATCTTATTTTCTATGCAATTAAAGTCATGTTGCTTGGTAAATAACTCACAAAACTGTCTTTTACAAATGTTTTAGTGTTATTTGCTAATATAACATTGTGTGCACCTTATTAGGAAATGCCTAGCTGTAGCTAATGGTAGCTGAAACTGTCCTGAGAGAAAAATGGCAAATAGCGAAAATATTATAGCCAAAGGAGTTGTGGTTAGTGACTCCCATCGAAGGCAGGATTCATTGGTGTCATTATTGCGCCCTAACTTGAACATGAACATGTCACACGTGGTCTTTGTTTACATAGATACCCATACGGAGACATCCTGCTTGGAATTTGCTATTATATCTCTCCATGGGAAGTGACAGTTCTGCTATTTGTAATTGAAATATCTTGGCTACAATTATTTTTCAGAGAGAGCATTATTTGTTTGTCAGCTAGCTGTTTGGCTGTGTTCTTATAATATTGGCAAGTCAGTTACTAAACCACATTTCATGCTGACTTTACATGGCCACCTGAGGAAAGCTATAAATCTAAGCCATTCATGAAGAACATTTTATGTTATGCTACATAAAAATCTGAATTTTCAAAATAGGTATAAATTCTGCCGTTTAGGCTTTCAGCATTCACCCCAATACAATATTGGCATTGTTGGTGATCCCCACACTAAATGTTACTATTTTGTGTCAGTGTGTAACGTAATATCAGAGCTGCACAGATATATAAATTGGGTTTGTAATTATATGCTCTTATGATATTGATGCTTGCTGCCAATCTTTTCTCTTTTCTGATCTATCAAATCTATACTAATAGGTAACGTTTGTAGTGGTGGTTTGGTATTAACTGACATTTGAAGCCATTTGAGGACAAGAACAAAATTGGAAAGCCTGTATTAGCCTCTTGTGTCCCTCATTTATAGTAAGAAACTTATGAAAGTTTGAGCATGTACAGCTTAATTCTGAACATTTAAAATGTTGGCCTCCGGCACTATAGGGACAGACTTCTGGAGATCTGTGGCAGTTAACGAGCTAGACGTCTGCATCCAAGAAAGCCACTGTTATGTCTTGTTAATTACTTCTAGTTCTTTTGCAGTGTTTGGCGTGGATACCACTGCTTCTATTTCTCTCCCCCATTCCCACGCTTATTCTTTTCCCAGAAAAGAACCATTGAACCAACATATGAGAATGAGGTTAATAAAAGCTTTTAAATACATGTATTTTGAGTATCCACATTATATTTGAATAAAACCACCATGTCCAATGCACATTCCTAACATACAGCTCTGGATAAAATGAGAAGACCACTGCACCTTTTTCAAAAAAGTTGGAAAGGAAGGTAACATTTTTTCCAGAGCTGTATACTAAATATAGATAACATTAAATGTAATACTGATTTGGTAATGCAATTAAGTAATTTTATATGTTACATCATGAACTTTTATTAACCTCCCTCCTCTTAAGAGATTTTAAGATATTGTAAATTGACAAATAATTTCTTAAATCTTCTTAAACTTAAATGTAATTAGTTGGAAATTGTATTTAACATTATTGTATTTATCGAAAGCTATTAAAGTTTTGTAAGGTAAACCATTAATCACATGGACCATTTTTATGATCCAAAGCAAATGCAGTTCATAGACACATAAAAACCTTTCTTTTTTAAATAAAATGTTAAAAGATTTTTGGTTCTGGTCAAACAGATTTAAAAGGGATCTTTAGACAACCTTTACCAAAAGGTTATGGATACCAAGTGCATCTCACCGGTTAGGAGATCCATATAAAATAAAAACCGGTCTGTGTTCATGTAGTACATGTATTACATATAACCTAGGCTACATATCCATGTTCTAAAACATAAACAGTTGCTTTGGTAATAAAGAACAGAGCTTGTCACACCAGGGTTCTGGATTTGATTGCTTTGCGGTCCCAACAATTATAAAGTACTAATGTATTCACACTAAGCCACTCTGAATAAGAGTATTTACTGCTGGAATAATTGGGATTATATCTTTCAGTGTTTTGACTTGAGAACTAAAACAAAAAAAACTGCTTAATGGAATGGATGTTCTGTCTTGTTTTGATGAAAATTATTTTAAAAAGCCTAAATAATATCATGATGCATTCAGCTGTGGCCTTCTAATGGAAATGGCCTAAAGCAACTTTGGGTCCTTGTGAAGTGGTATGGAAGTTCCTTTTGATTGTTATTATTTGTAATGATAATATTTTATTATTTTGGGCTGTTGTCCACTCTACAGCTTTCTCCAATACATTGCAATTCGGGTTGTATGGATTGGATTGCATCGGTATTCACAACATAATCTATGTTTCCTCAATCAACTATTTATTTTAAAGCACCGATTCAACTATGAAAGTGCTGTTATTCCTAGTTGGTGAAACAAATATATTAATGGACAGAAATAAAAGGTGGCAATCCATACTTCACACCTTTTAATTGTATTTCATATATTTTGGGAATACAGCAAAAAGAGCACATCTTGACTACTGTACCAATACTTATGGAGGGCACTGTACTCCTGTACTTGAGTTATTTCATTATTTATTTTTTTCTAAATAGTCTCATTACAGGGTGTTGTGTGTAGATTGATGTAACACAGCAGTATGTGAGAATATTAGTGGTCTGAATTGTTTCTGAACACATTCATTTTTGGTGAATATTGCTGAGTGAGGCTTTACCTAATGTTTTTCACTATGTCCCTTACAGTTACAAGCAGCAGAAGTTCAACTTGCTGAGGGAAGAGAATGAGGGCTATGCCAAGCTGATCACTGAGCTCGGCCAAGACCTATCCGGCAGCATCACCAGCCACCTTGTCCTGGAGAGCATCAAGTCCCTTATAGGTATGAAGTCCCTCTGCTTTTTCACTTTGATGGGGCTGCCGAGCAACTTTTGGGGCAATTATGTGATGCCATTCTTATACACTTAACATTCGTTTGCCAAACCGTTTTTATTTTTGTCACAGTTTTTTGTTCCATTTTCAATTCCCCATAATAGCTAAAATCTTTCCTTTAAAAATACATATGCTAACATTAATTAACAATATAATAATAAGATTATTGTCGTACGGTTTGTATTGCTGGTTTTGATAATTTTCAATTAATCTTCTCAACTCTAGATCTGGCAGACATTTATTCAGCTCTGATGTTCAGAGTACAGCATTAACACATGGACAGAGACTGTGTAAAGTAGACCATTAACTTATGGACAGAGACTGTGTAGAGCATTAACACATGGACAGAGACTGTGTAGAGCATTTACACATGGACAGAGACTGTGTAGAGCATATATACATGGACAGAGACTGTAAAGTAGAGCATTAACACGTGGACAGGGACTGTGTAAAGTAGAGGATCAACACATGGACAGGGACTGTGTAAAGTAGAGTATCAACACATGGACAGAGACTGTGTAAAGTAGGGCATCAACACATGGACAGAGACCGTGTAAAGTAGGGCATCAACACATGGACAGAGACTGTGTAAAGTAGGGCATCAACACATGGACAGAGACTGTGTAAAGTAGAGCATCAACACATGGACAGAGAAAATGTGAAGTATAGTATAAACACATAGGCTGATGAGTTGATCCTCATAAGCTTCAGGAAACCCTGGAACCTCTTCATTTTTAATGACATTCGCCACCACTGGCGTGTCTTGTGACATATGAATGATGTTTTAAAACAGCCTGGAAAGTAATGGATATTTCAGGTTTTCAGAATTAAACGGTACCTGCCTTTCATATATGGCTTACATAAAGCATTTGCATGTTGTATCTACGTTTTTTCCGGTGTCATCTGTCAACTTCTATTCTCTCCAATCTGCAGGATGCTTCAACCTGGACCCGAATCGCGTTCTGGACATCATCTTGGAGGTGTACGAGTGTCGATCTGACCAAGACGAGTTCTTCCTACCACTCATCAAGTCCTACATGTGTGAACCCCTAACTCTTTGTCACATCCTGGGCTTCAAGTTCAAGTTTAACCAGGTGAGAAAGCAGACCTCCCACAGTGACCATGACTGTCTCAACTGCACCCACAATAAAACAGACACGGGGGGTTTTGTGGAGCTGCCTGTCTACCAGAAATAGAAGGAGAAACAATTTGAATGAAAATACTTCAAGGTCTTATTGACAAGAACATAAATCTTGCCCAGCTTCAGTTTCTCCCGTGATCTTCCTTGACCTGCAGGAGTGATGGGAAAATTGTGCAGGCAGAGCTGATGTGAATGCAAATGCTACCAGGCACTGAATTGTAAAAATGTTGTTCCAAGATGTGGATCAAAATATTCCGCAGGGCGTATCTCTTGACTTGTACTTGAGCCTTTTCCTCACTGTATACTGAGTTTTCCAACCATCCCCAGGAACCCAGTGAGGAGACCCCCACATCACTGTACCACATCGCTGCAGCCCTTCTCCACCACAACCTAATAGAGCTGGAAGACCTCTATGTCCACGTGAGGAACCCTGGTTCACCTCCATTCTAATATATAGTGAAATATGTCACATTTTGACATCATAAGATGAACATTGGTCGTCCTCAGTAAGTGCCTGCAGCAGGTGATCCAGTAGGATGATAGAAATGCCTTGTCCGGTAAACTGAGGAATTCCTCTGTGCTCTCTCTCCTCCCAGCTGATGCCACTTGATGCCAGCATTGTAGAGGAGCACAAGAGAGAGATCACTGAGGCCAAACAGATCGCCCGCAAGCTCACCATGGTGGTGGTGCCCTCTGAGAAGACTGAAGACAAGGAGAGGGAGAAGGAGAAAGAGGAGGAGAAGAACGACAAGGTAATCTCATGGCCATCACGCCCATACCCTTTATAATGGTTTTCCATTTTAAACATGTCTGCACGTCTGGGTTCCACAGTGTAACCTATTCCTCCGTGTAGTGTCCTTGCTCGTTGGCCAATGACGGGTCCCCGCGTTGAGCAGCCTGCCATGTGCGGCTGGAGGAAAAGGTGTTGGTTTTGAGTGTTAACAGGGTGCCAGTCCCTGTCTGTCTGTCAGGATCTCAGCCAGTGAGTGACTGACGGGCCCGAGGAGGGCTGCTGGAGCTGCAGCCGTCAGGCCACAGATGTGGTGTTAAACTCTCCGCACGGCCCCGTTCTGCACTCCATCCCCACCCGGCACACCAAAAGTAACGAAGAGCAACACTGAAGGCTTTTGTGGGCCATGTTTCTAAAATATCACCCGCCTCCAGGCCAAGCTCCAGATTGTCAGATTGCATCTCAGTCCTCTGGGTGCCTGTGTCATGCTAATGCTAAATTGAGCGTATACCTCTTTAACAATAGTTTCAGCTGCAGTTGCATTTCTTCCCTCAAATTACAATCCTATTTCCAAAAAAGTTAGGACGCTGTGTAAAATGTTAATAAAAACAGAATTCACTGGTGTGCAAATCATTTAAACCCTATATACAATAGAAAATACCACAGACAGCATATAACATATTGAAACTGAGAAATGTTTTTGTTTCTTGGTAAATGCATGGCCACTTTGAATTTGATGCCCTTAACACGGTTCAAAAAGCTGGGACAGGGGCAACAAAAGATTATTGGGTATAAAAAGAGCATCCCAGAGAGGATGAGTCTTTCAGAAGTAAAGATTGGGAAGGGTTCACCTGCGCAGGTAAATACTACAACAATTTAAGAATTACATTGCTCAGCATATAATTGAGTTTGAGGATTTCATCTACATTACATAATATCATTAAAGGGTTCAGAGAACCAAGGCCAAAAACCAATATTAGATGTTCGTGATCTTCTGGCCCTCAGGCCTGAGCACATTTAAGATGGACTGAAGCAAAGTGGAAAACGTTCCTGTGGTCTGACGAATCAGTATTTGAAATTATTTTTGGATAACATGGACACCGTGTCCTCCAGGCTAAAGAGGAGAGGGAACATCTGGCTTATTATCAGCGCCCAGTTCAATAGCCAGCATCTGTGATCGTATGGGGGTGTATTAGTGCACATGGTATGGTGACTTGAACATCTGTGAAATAACTTTTAATGCTAAACAATATATACTTGTTTTGGAACAATGTGCTGCAATCCAGATGTCTTTTTCAGGGAAGGCCTTGCTTATTTTAGTAAGACGATGCCAAACCACATTCTGCACATACTAAAACAGCATCGTTTCCTAGTAATATTGTCTGTGTGCTAAACTGGCCTGCCTGCAGTAAGAGTCTTGTGTGCTAAACTGGCCTGCCTACTGGAACTAAGATGATTTTACCAGAACTAACATTTTCTTCTAATTCATATTTGTGAGTATTTTTTAAAAGGGATGTACACATAAAAAAAAGATGATATACAATATGAATCGTAGGAGAATGGGGGGTCATTTCTACTATATACATGAATATGGAACTCTTAGGTGCGCTGCAGAATTCCAAATCCCCCCAAGATGAAACCAGCTCGCTACGCCTTTCCATGGTTACTGCCTCACTCTGTCCGCTCTTCCTTGTTAATGACTGTGTTGGGTCACAGTTGGTTGTCAGTCAAATGAATGAAGTAGAACAGGGTCAGATAGGATGAGGGATTTCAACTCTTCGTTGTTTCCATCCACTGCTGCTGGAGAACATGACATCGGGATTTACTGACTAGGCTCTATGTGTCCAAATCCTCCATAACCCTTTTTAATGGGCCTGCTTCTTCCTGGGTGAGATCCCACAGTCATAACTGATAGTCGTAAACTCAGGACTTGGGAAGAGCTGCTCTCTGACTTCCTACTGCAGCTCCAGTAAAGCTCAGGCACTCTCCCACACCTCCCTCCCCTCAGCCTCCTGACAACCAGAAGCTGGGCCTGTTGGAAGCGCTGCTGAGGATCGGAGACTGGCACCATGCCCAGAGCATTATGGACCAGATGCCCGCCTTCTACGCAACCTCTCACAAGGCCATCGCCCTGGCGCTGTGCCAGCTGGTGCACCTGACCGTGGAGCCGCTGTACCGCAGGTGGCCGGGCTCTCCCCCTATTCACCTGGTCGTCACACACTAGTGAAACACACACACACACACACACACACACACCTAAATATGCAGCACCAATGCATGTCAAAACATACACACCACTCAAAGTATTTCAGAGTAGGTTCTGATGGCCTACTTCGTTACATTTAAAAGTAGACACAAACGTACAGAAACCCGGCCTGGTTCCAGCTTTCCAGTGGCCCGTTTGAATCCTGCCGTTGTCTCTCTAACCTGTGTTTCCCTCGCAGAGCCGGGGTCCCCAAAGGGGCCAAGGGCTGCGTCATGAGACCCCTTCGGAACAAGAGGGCCCCCAGGCCTGCCGAAAGCTTTGAGGACCTGCGTAGGGATGTGTTTAGCATGCTCTGCTACCTGGGCCCTCACCTCTCCCACGACCCCATCCTTTTCGCCAAGATAGTACGCCTGGGCAAGGGCTTCATGAAAGAGGTACCGGCCCTCAGTCCATTGGCCTTGGATGAGGAAGGCTTTTGGGATCCCCGGGGGATATTTACTGGCCTACCATCTCCTACTCTGGCATCTAACTGTCTCCTTGTCTTCCCCAGTACCAAAGTGAGGGTAGAAATGACAACGTCAAGGACAACATGGTGAGTCAGTTGTCAGAGGGAATGTCATTATGTAAGCCTCCCCCGCATGCTGCTGTGCTCTGGTGTTGACAAGCTGCGCTCCCCTTCCAGGACACGTTGCTGAGTTGTTTCCTGAGCATTGCTGACCAGGTGCTGCTGCCCTCGCTTTCCCTAATGGAGTGTAACGCCTGCATGTCAGAGGAACTCTGGGGGCTCTTCAAACTCTTCCCCTACCAGCACAGGTGACACACACACACACACACACACACACACACACACACAGTCAATGCGGTGTCATTTGAGCCGTGACATATCTGGCCATCCATTTTCAATGCTTCCTGTGGTGAAAGCCATGTTCTCACAGAGACAGAAGGATGTGGGTTTGTGCTTGTTCTATTGTTAGCCCTGCTGTGTTCTGTTGTTGGTGTTCTCAGGCCGGCCCTGCTCTTGGTATTATTAGGTATGCCAGTGTTAACCCACCCACCTGTGTTCTACCTGTGGTCCTTAGGTACCGGCTATATGGGCAGTGGAAGAATGAGACATACACCAGCCATCCACTGCTGGTCAAGGTCAAAGCTCAGACAGTGGACAGAGCCAAATACATCATGAAGTAAGTCACGTTGCTGCCTCTCCCTCCAGTTAGATAGAACTACTTCACAGTCACATTTCTACATCCACTACTTGTGAGTTACTTTATTTAGACTTTCTCTGTCACCTGATTGAATTCAGGCACCCGTCCCCATACCCTAGCCATGCCCCTTGTCTATGACGTAACCTCAAAGCCAGGCAGACCGAGTGTTTCTCACAAATGTCTCTAGGAGATGAACTCAAGGTTTCTGTAACTACTGAACTCTTTATGGACCTCTGTTGTTGCTATTAGAGACAGAAACCGTGTGCGCCCGTGTGCGTGTTGGTGCAAGTGCTAACATGCAGGCCTGGTTACCATGGTATTTGTATTTTTTGTAAATTTTTTTTTACAGTTGGCACAGCTCTTGGATTATTGCTTTATTAGATACAAGTGCTTACTTAGAACTTGGACACAAAATGGGCCATTAAACGGGCCAGTCATTTTTCACATGCTCCCTCACAATGCCGTAAAGGGACATGGCTGGTGTTGGGGCCCATCTTTTATTTCTGAAACACTGGGCTTTGTGGGGTCAGTACGGAGGTCTAGGCACTCACAGTCTACTGCACATTATATCACTGCTGCATGTTCCCTGGGTTCACCTCATCTCCTATTGTTAGTTGTGAGTGCAATATATGAAGTGAAAATGTTGCCCAGGAATATGTCCTAAGAGGATCTGTCAGCACCAAACCAACAATGTCTTGGTCATTGACCCAGGAGGAAACAGAACGGCCGCATAAAATGCAGTGATATTAAAATCTACACCCCCTGGATATTGTTTCATATTTTGTTGTCTCAGTGCCTCAGAGTTTCAAACAAATGCATTAGGTTTCTCGCCCACTTACACCATATTCCACACTGTCAGGGGGACTGTTTTATTATTATTTAGAAATTAAGAAACTGAAATGCCAGATGCCTAGGGAATTAAAATGGTGGTGGTGGTTTTCTGGACAGATTTATGGAGTGCTTTGGACATTGTTGTCCCATGCACATTCTGACTTGTCTAAAAGCCTGTAGCAGTGTTGCCATTAATGTCTTGGTAGTGCCGCTCGCGTCTCCGTCCGGTCCGTCGCTCGCGTCTCCGTCCGGTCCGCCGCTCGCATCTCAGTCCGGTCCGCCGCTAATTCAGAAATCATGTGAATCACGAAAGTTTTGCACAGACAAAGGCCAGTTAAAAAGATTTTAAAGGCAATCAAATTCCGCATTCCTGATACAATGGGGACGGACGCTTTTACAATTTTCATACATGTTTAGTTTTTTACAGAAATTGCATTTTACAAAAATTTTAAATGATCCTGTAAGTGTGGTGCTACAGTCAGTGGGGAAAAATATGTACCCAAACAACCAAATAGGTCTATAGGTGCTTTAGACGCTACTATAATTCGAAACGCTTTTTAATCCATTTCCTTTGAATCTTTTAGTCCAGGTTTTATTGCATCAATCTCAGTGCATCAAGTACATTAAGTGACTGGCTAGTACTGCTACACACCATCAGTGGTTCACACAGTCACCCTGTGATGCTTGTTAGGTTTCCACTCCATGTTTCTCTTTGTACTGTACCAGTGGATATTACGGTATTACCATTTCTTACACACAAACAAAATCATGGTTTGTTTCCTACCCTAACCCCCCTCCCCCCACAGAACAATATACAGGCATTTATTATTTTAATTCATCCCAATGAAAAGTGGCTGCTTGGGTGCAGAAAAAGCTTCCTATCCCATGAGTCGTCAGTATTCAGCAGGATCCAGGCTGACGGGAACATTGTACGCCCAGCTGGGGTGTGCTCACACCCCACACGCGTTTACTAAATGCTCTTCTTAAGGTGTTTCTCCGTATGACATGTTTGCATGTGTGAGCGCCTTGACAAGACCCTTAGGGGGTGTGGTGGGGGTGGGGCTGTAACCACCCTACCTGCACCAATCTGGGATGGGGGAGGGGACAGTTCAGAGGAGATGTGAAATGAACGAGCGAGGGGGAAAAACCTGGAGATGGCTCCGTGTGTGTGCGTGTGCACAGGCTAATGGATAAAGTGGTGATGGAGGGCTGAGGTCCTGCAGTTCTGGTGCAATGGAAGGCTCAGAGAGGTGGAGTGGAAATGAACCATTCCCTCCGCCGGGGGGATTAGAGCAGATTGGGCCACAGATCCACTCGAGCGGACTACTCCCATCCCTGTCAGATTTATGAGGCTAGCATAACATCACTCCAACCCTGCACCTCTTGCCTGATACCCTGCTGCTCTCCTAGGGCCTTGACCCTCTCACCAGCCCCTAGCCCCATGTAATACAAACTGTTTTTACTTGGGTAGGGAGCATACTTTTCCCTCACCGTTGTAACCATTCAGAGTGGTCAGATGCTTAGTAAGACCTAGTCATGATCTGGATCCCTATAACTCTAAAAATGGCTACTGTATCCTTTGGTAGATTGAGCTATTTATTATAATTGGTATGTACTGAACAACCCACAATGCACTGTTGTTAGTGTTGTGAAGTGAACCCATTGAGTAACTAGCTTGATCTGGCTAATGTTGGCTGCTAGCTATTAACTGTGCTGTTGTTTGGTGATTGGAATATGTATCTACTTTTACTAAGGAATTTATTGGAATTGACCATTGGATGTAGTATGTATCTACTTTGCATAAGCTAGTTGGGGCACCACCATGCCAAATAATGTAGCTCTGAAAAGCATTTACCCCCTTTGGACCATACTTTTACTTTTCAAAACAATTTAATTAGGTTTTGCTACTGACTAACACAAAATGTCCATAATGTCAAAGTGAAAAATAAAACCTACAAATAGTTTGAAGTGAATTACAAATATTTATTGGATATCTTCTACTTTGAGGATTTCATCTAATCTCAACCCTTCTTGAGTAGGCTACAGCCAGACAGTTCCCATAACTGACTTCTCAGATGATTCTTTCATGTTGCTCCCTCAAACGAAGTTCATCATCCCTACCTTCTCTAAAGTGGTTGTCTAATTTACTTGGTGCTTTTTGGCTGGTTTACCTTCAACACAGCGACCCTTGAACCTGCAGAACCTGGATTAAGGCTAGATCACTCCCCTGGTGCTTCTCTCAGCCTCCTCTTAAAATTAAACTGGCCAAAGCAGTCAAGTGTACATCATCTTACTGATGGCAAAGTGGTATAATGTGGTGTTTTGCAGCGCTTACTAGCAATTTAGTGCAGGATCCCCTAAACCAGGAGTGTCAAACCGGTTCCACAGAGGGCCGAGTGTCTGCAGGTTTATGGTTTTTCCTATAAATTGGTTGCCAGTTCAGACCTAAACAACCAGGTGAGGGTGGAAACTAACCAATGAGTGACCTAATTAATCAATCAAGTACAAGGTGAGAGCGAAAACCTGCAGACACTCGGCCCTCCATGGAACCGGTTTGACACCCCTGCCCTAAACCATGAGCTCTAGGCCGATACCAGGCCATGTAGAGTTTTCTCCTGGGCTACCTGGCCTTGGATTTTATTCCACTAGCATAGGATGCTTGATTAGTTGTGCGTGTTTTTTTTCTAGTAGAACCATCCCGCCCGGCGTGGCAGTTTTACAGGCTTTCTTTCTATTGGTATTGAGGTTGTCCCTTTTACCTGTTGTTCTGTGTTCCTTTTTTTCCAGGCGATTGACCAAAGAGAATGTGAAACCATCCGGCCGGCAGATCGGCAAGCTGAGCCACAGCAACCCCACCATCCTCTTTGACTATGTATGTATTCTCAAGGATGTCGCAGGATTCTATTCATGCACTGTGAAGTTAACACCAAAGAGGGTTTATAACACCAACACTATTATTTTGAAGACTGGTGTTAAATAGATAATGCTTTTCATCTTTTTTCATTTAGTCTTTGTCTTGACTGTGAAATAGCCTCTGTCATCTACTATGTACTATGTGGCAGGTGACTTCATAGATAGAAATATGCCATTGTGAAAGGGGTCTAATTGTACATTAAGATTCACTTTGATTCCTTACACTCATCAGGGCCTGTCTTGTCTTAGTAGGACACCCCCCATCCACTACATCTTCTATTCCTTTCTGTGAGCTCTTCCTCTGCTAAATCCCTCTACAATCAAAAAATGACTTGAGCCGAATGGTCAGCCAGAAAGAAATGACTGGAGAGGAAAGGGGTAGTGTTTTTGTGGCGCATCAACGGCAGAACATTAATAAAATGAGAAAGGGCCAAGCTCTGTGGCTTTGGCCGACAGTAGTGGGGTGAAGTGGAGGAACTGAGTCAGGAATGAGCTGTGCTTCTCATTTAATCTCTTCAATGCTCAGCCTGCAGTCCGGCTGAATGGCCTTGGAGTGAGTTAGGAAGGAGCACTTATTCTCCAACCTACACAGCTTTACTATCCCATTCCATCTCCACCCTACTCAGCCGCACTGTCTCCCATTCCGTCTCCACCCTACTCAGCCCCACTGTCTCCCCGTCCTTCTCCACCCTACTCAGCC